>VYZV01000057.1:0-25989 GCA_013401275.1 Pandion haliaetus
GGAATACCATAATTTACAGCACAGCTGCCCCTTCAACGGTGCATAGTTGGGGTCTTTCTGACCTAGGAAGGCAATAATGAACTTATACAGTTCAGAGAAGGGAAGCAAAGACAATCGCAGGTTTGAATGACTTTATTGCAAGTGGGTTACATACATGTGGATTCCTCACTCTGGAAAAAAAGAGAACTGAGGGGATGGGGTAATAAAAAGGAGTCAGTAACATCATAAATGGTAGGGAGAATTGGAGAGCAAGCAGCTGCTCTGTGTTTCTGGTGCAACGCCTAAGGGGGGAAGTCCCAGTTCTGCAGACTGGAAGCTTGGCAGGTACTCTGGAGCATTATCATCTATAGTTACATTGATATTTTGTGCTTCCTTGGTTTTCTTTTTTTTGGCCGCTTCTGAGACTGAATGCGGGTCTAGATGGACTCCATGATCTGAGCACACATACCTGCTCTCAGGTGTAGGAGGGGAACTGTGTAGTCTAGCTCTGGCGTAGTTACAGCCTGAAAAACCCAGACTGAGTAGCTTGCTAGCAAGGAGATAGATTTCTATGTAGAAAGCTAATTAAACTAAAATGAAGTTAGAAAAGTTCAGAGCTCATCAATTTGTTGCAGGGAGGGTGCTTTTTAAGGTCAGCTCCAACCTAGAATCCATAATGCCCAAATATAAGTCTATGAATGCAGTTTCCCAGATCTTTGGATGAGAGCCCCCACTGATTGGCTGTCATGTATTCAGAAGTGTCTCTCATTTTTGCTAGAAACACCATTCTTTTCTTGCATGCACAAAAAAACCTGACAAGTATTTTATTGAGTTTAATTTTTGACAAGTCAGCTTTGTGCTTTTTGGTTTTATTTTAAATCAAGCTCTATTTTTAAACCTGAGGGCTATTTCCTTTTCTTTAGTTTTGATATATGTGCAGCTCTTGTACCGATAGTTTTGAGGGGGTCCTAAAGGACGTTTTTGGTTTTGGTTTTTTTTTCCCCAGAAGCCTGCCTTTGGCAAGAGATACTGTTGCAAAGTGGTCCCCAAGCAGTGTTTTGGATCTCTTTCTCATTTCAGCAATTAATCCAACTTGCCATAGGGCATAGCTAATATTTCTCTAATATGCTCTGTGGATGTTTCTTACAATTCAGAATGTGTCGTGATAGGTACCGTGTGATATAGGAGGGAAATGTTGACAGCGAAGGGTTTTGTGGGACTTAAGTGAAATGTGGAATACTGCAATAAGAGAGAATATTTAAATGTCTCACTTAAACTGTCAGGCAAAGTAGATATGCAGTGACGCATATGTTCTGAGAATACCAAATCTGCTGCATGTACTACCTTCAAAGAGCTACTTTGAAATAGGAATTGCAGCTGAAATTCATTCTGTACAGCACTTTCCCCATCTTCTGGAATTGGCATCAAATTTGCCTCCGAACAAGACAAAAACTAGGCAGAAACATAGAAAGCTTCTGGAGATGGTAAAATTCTCACTGGAGTTGCAGAACGGCAAAACTAGTAATAAGATTTAGTGTATCCTATAATTTTAATACTCCTGTCTACTCTATCTGGAAATCACTTAATTAAAAAAGAAAGGAAGGAATAGTACCAAGGCATTTATTAATTTTGGGGTAAGCTGTGTGAAATCTATCAGTCTGAGTTCACAGTATCAGTGAGCTTCATTTTCTTTGGATTTGAAAATAAACCTTAAACCTCAAGGATGAAACGCCACCCTGGCTCATTTCATTACTTCAAGCAGATAATAAACCAGCCCAGAATTAGCATTCTGCCCCATAGCTGTGCTGCTTTCCTTAGGTAGCTGTCTCTTGTGAAGAGAGGCTTGTGAGCAGTGGTCTCTTCCATCTCTGTAGCTCTCCTCTGGCTGATATTAGCCCTTTTATACCCAGGAAGGATCTACAGATCTTTGCACTTGCTCTTTAGCTAGTTCCCGATAATTCCGTGAATGCAACTACAGAAGATGTACTTGGGATATTAATCTTCCTACATTTTAATGAGCAAGGCATACTATTCCTAAACCTTCCCCCCCACAGTGTACTTTCTCTGCTACCTGAAGGAGCAGCTTGTTTGATTTTGTTTTGTTTTCTTCTCTCCGTGGCCAGTCTGTAGAGACAGTAAGCTTTGTGATTTTTCTCTCAGACTAAAGGACAGAATTAATTGGCTTTGAAGTTCCCAAACCTGTATTTCTGAGTAAGAGATTTACAATAAGTGACAATGAAAGGGAGCCTCCATGGAAGGCAAACCGCTCTGAAACCAGAGCGGTGCTGGCTGGGTCACAGATGCCTGCTCTGACATCTTCTGTTAGTACCTGATGTGAAATTGAAATTGGAATGATTTTCACATCTCTGATGGAACTGGTTCCTCTCAATGCTGTTAAAGCATCTGTGCAGATGATTATTTTATCCTGGTAGCTCACAGAAAATATTCGGAAATCTTTAAGTATTTATTTACTTATTACCTCCTTAGGGAACCAAAATGAATGAAGTAACCCCAACACTGCCGAATTCTCCAAAAAGACTTGGCAGCAGTCTGTATACTCAGACAACTGCAAGCTGACTCCCTTGTGTCCAGGAGCTGCACAACCCTGGAGATACAGAGCCGTCTGCTAACAAGTCAGGCAAATTCCTTTGCTGTAACCCTAGAAGAGTTTCAGAGCTTTCAAAAAATAAGAGATTCACAATCATTTTTGAGAAAGCGATTTTATGTTTGGCCTTCTTGAGTGGACTTTTAATGAGTAGGCAATGTGAATGATGGGAAGGAGTTTTTATTCTGGGAACCTGACAGAAACAGACCGAATTTTCAGATAGGAAAACTGATTCTTTTGAACAGAGAGCTAGTGGGGTTCTTGGTGGTGTTTTGTCTGGTGTTCCCAAACTTCTAAATCCTGATTTGGACAGAGGATGAATTCAACCTTCTTGAATGAACATGTATTGTAGCTGATACTGACCACTTCTAAATTCCTGGGCTGGAGAGATCTGTGTTCTGCCAGATACCATTGCAGAGATGCCTGAGTGAATTCCATGCTTGGGGATCCTGGAAAAGTAGCTTTCAGATTGCCATTGGAGATTTGCAAATGGATGTGAGCGAATATGCAATTCCAGTGTGAAAAGCATCATTAATGGTTTCATTTCTGTGGTGCAGTGGAACTTGCCACAATAAAAGCCTGCGGGAGGTAGGTTTACCTTTCACAAGAGCAGAATGAACTCTAACAGGAATGCATGGCAAATAGCCTCGAATTTTCCTTTTATCCACTCCAAGTGCCAAGTGTGTTGCTTTGTCCTTGCTCTCTCCACTGTATGCAATGTCCATGCGTGGGTTAAGAAAAGCATATGAATGACTGAAAAGGAACAGCTAAAAAGCAACACCAACTCAAGTAACATTACTAAAATTAAAAAGAAACTGGTGTGCATATATCATTTTTTGGGAAGAGGAAAAGGGCGTGTTTGTGACAAGTGGGATGCTAGTATGCTGCTGGAACTTAACATGCTGACACTCCTGTATTGTCAGAGGTAGTAAAATATCCTAATTAAGGTTTGAAATGTGCAATTTGAGCCTATTCATATTTGAAATCAAGCTATTTCACTACCTTTTAATACCTTTTGTAGTTTTTTTTTAAACACAAATTGGTCAGTATATGTAAACTTCTCATTCTTGCAATTGTTCAAANTGTTAGATGCAGGTTGGTTGGAAATGTTTCTAATATTTGTTTTCTCTTTAATGTGAAAGACTTTCACAATTTGTAATGGTTTAGGCAATATTAATTGAGGTGGAAGAAATCTGTAAAATCTGTTAAATGAGCTGGGAAGTGAATGACTCCAAGCTACTTTGGGGATGTAAATAGTTAGACATCTCAGCAAAGCAAACCACATAATTTTTCAAGGTTTGATTTTTACACATAAGCAGTATTTGAATATAAAAATTGCCATGCAAAACTCAAGAATTTAATACTTTAAGGTGGCTGAACAGATATTTTTGTGCAGCTTTACCAGTATGCCTGCAGAAAACAATTAGCTATCTTACAGTGCTAAGCTATCTTTTTTTATCCTTTTAACGGTTGAACCTGAAATAAAATACTATCCTTTTTGAAGAAGTGGTACTTCCAAATAAGTTTTAGCTCTAGATGTATTAAAAACAAAACAGAAAAACCACCAAAACCTGAGGTTTACTGCTTAATTTCTGAGGCTGAGTAATGCGATGCAAAAAGAGAGGCTTTGCACTGTGTGTTTCAGGGAAGGTGACTATGCTACCAAGGTTATTAGAGAATTGTGCATTTTACTTTTAAAGTGTTATCTGTTACTGCCACTATGGCTTATCAGTAGCATATCCTTTGATCCTTCAGTAGCATCAGAAGAAAAGTAAACATAACGCAAAACAGAGATGGGATTCCTAAACAAAACAATATTGTTAGTGTGTTGGCTCACTTAGTGTAGTAAATTTTTCTTTAGTTTTTCTGCAGTCTTTTAAAATGGAGATAGAATTATTTAAAAAAACGTACAGACTTGTATCACAATGTAAATGATTTGGGAAACTAGCCCAAACCAGTAAAGTCTGCATAAATGGAAGTATTATCTGTGAAACTGCTTCTGAGGATGGGAGTGAAAATGTTCAAAATTATCATATTGGGACTTTCTATTGGGTTCTAACCTAGCTATCTTCCTCAAAATCATTCTTTTAAAGTGATGTTGTTACATATTGATTCACTTTTAAAATTTACATTCTTGTTGTGATAAAGTACCTGCCTGGTAAAATACTATGGGACAACAACTTTCTTACTTTGGAGGTCATCAAGCAGTAATCTGTATGATGCCTGCATGAACAGGGTAGGGTTGGAGTTGCAATTTCCTGTGACTGTGTTTTTTGAAGATGTTAAAAGTTAATATATACAACACATATATAAAGTATAATTAAGGCATTATGCTACTCTTCCATGTACCTTATCTCATCAGATAGTTAAGCGTGATGGTGGTCAGTGCAATCTTTGTACCAAAATGTGATCTGAAATAGTATATCAATACCCATGTTTATATATGGGAGTGTTGCATTGCTGTACTTACTAGTGCTGTAGTACTATACTACTGTGTAAGGGCTTATCCTTTGTGGTTTTGCTGTTTGTGTTAATGAAGAACTGAAATATTTTCCTAGACACATCAGTGGACACTTCTGGGTTTCAGTGTCTGCTTTTGGAAATCCCTTCTGAATATCTGAAGAAGAAAGCAATATCACAACTTCAAAAAATTAAGGATTTAATTACCATTTACACGGTCTGTTACATATTCATGTAACAAAATTGACCTTGCAAGTTCTATTGGTTTATGGCTTAGCTATCATTCATGCTTCTTAAAGATTCATGGGAAACCTCTTCCGTACGTATTTTTATTTGAATACCACTTTCCAAACAGTCCAAACACCAATTGGAAAAAAAGAGGTTTAAATAACTTATGAGAATCAGACTAAGCAGCATGTGCAAAAAAAAAAATGCAAAACCCCCAAATCCCAAAGCAGCAACAACCCCGCCCCCAACCCAAAAAATAACCCCAAAAACCTTAACACCAAAAGAAATTGTGTTGAGGCTGCCAAGATAATGATACTGTTCTAGACCCCTAAGCCTAGCCTTTATATCTAAGAGTCCTAAATAATGTTTTTCTTTACTTTCTTAGTCAGCTGAAAACTATCAAGGGAAGGATATTAAAGACATTAAGCCTGACCACCAGGACATGATTTTGAAAAGGCTGTAAATGGCGCATTCTTCAGCAAGTGGTGTAATATGTGCACTGGGAACATGACAGTCCCCATATGGAAGTCCTGCTGACAGTAGCAAAATACTTTTTAAGCAGTATGTACTGTCATACCGCTCCAAAGAGCTGTGAATTGTGTGATGTGGAAGCCTGGAAGCCTGTACCATATCCCTCTTCCATCTGTGCAGGATGGTTATGGTGCCAGACAGGTAGTAGGCTCTGCTACCCTTCATCTGCTTTCATAACTCCCACTAGTAAAAGCAGACTTATGCTGCTGAAATTCAGTTAAATCAACGAAATTCCATATGGCATGAGGTTAGTCACTTGTTTTCGATACAGCTAGTCTTTAAAGGCTAGGCTTAGTTAATTGTGAAGATATTTAGGTTCTTAAAATCAGAAGTAGAGTTGTGTTTAAGTTCCCGGTTTTAATAGATTATGTGTGTTTAATACAACAATTAAAAAGAGCAACAGCAACAACCGCCTCCCAAACTAAAGCCCCCTCCTACATTTGTAGAAGACATATACATATTTAACATGCTGTTGTAATGTAACTGATTTTCAAAATAACATTTTAAGCTAAAGCTTCTAAATGCTATTCTCCAATATCAGATTAGTTTTCTGTAAAATGAGTAGATAATTTTTCTTTTTAAGCTTTAAAACTGGAATACAGCATCTCTTTTTTTTTTTTTTTTTTTTTTTTTCTCAACCCAGCATTAGCNTTTTAATGCTTGAATATTTTCCCCAAACTCAAACCAACCAAATAGCCCTATAAAGTGTTTGACTTCCTTTTCCCCTCTTGTTTTTGGTAATTCAGTGGCAAGATTACTCACACCTGGTGCTTTTGTTATTTCTCAGTATTCTGATTGCCTCTTGAAGCTCTTCACAATTTCATTCTTCTACAAATGGCTCAGCTGTCTGGAAAAAGGCTGATTGTTGTTTGCTTTTGTGAATTTCAGCATTGAGAAGCTCAGTAAAATACTCTTTTGATCTTTCTGTAACTGCGTTTGTTTTAACAAAAATACGTCTGTATTTCTATGTTCATTCTTTAACTTATTAATATGATTTCTTTACATATTGATATCCTTAAAAATTAGTCTTGCTTTATTAGTACTATCTTAGTTCATCTTTTCTACTTTTTTGTGCAAGTTCTGGCTTTTACATTATCTTGTGAAAGTAAAAATAATAACAATGTTAATTTTTTTTTCATGCTGCTGACTTCCAAACTTTTAAAAGTTTCCTCAGGCACTCCCTTGTCCTGTTTTGGCTCTTCCTTTGTCCTCTGCATTACTTAGCTCTTTTGGACCTCTCAGCATATTTCATATGCATGGGATGGTTTGTTCATTTGCTGCGAGTATTTTCTGAGACCTCTATGTACTCTTCTAAAGCCTCAAACCATTTTCTATTTATTGCCCAAGAATTTCTGTCCATGTTTTAGGTTGCCTGCAAGAGAGAATTCTACCTGTATTTTTTTGCATTTCTCAGAAGGAATCTATAGGCTCGTTCATTCTGTTAATTGCTTTATTACAATAAGTCTTTCACCTTGCTCTGTCAAGATGGTAGCTGTGAGTTAGGCTGGTCACCTGAAGCTCTTTTGGTCCCAGATGATAAGTTTTTGGGATTTTTTTTGGCACTAAGGATATTCTTAGCTGTGGTACTAGTGTCATTTCAGGGTATATCTGTATGTTCATGTGCACGTTTTTAAGTACGATAAAACAATTCTAGTGAGAATGCAGTGTAACTCCTGATCATTCCTCTGCCATCAGCAAATGACTAGGAAATCTATAAACAAGGAAATCCGTTTTGTCGTTTCCTTTTCTGATGCTGGCCCAGACTTTTGCTGTTACAGTTACATTGCTCCAATAGCAAAATACCAATGTAGAATCATATAATTATTTAGGTTGGAAAAGACTCTTTTAAGATTATTGAGTCCAACTGTTAACCTAACACCACCTAGTCCACCACTAAATCATGTCCCTAAGTGCCATGTCTACATGTCTTTTAAGTATCTCGAGGGATGGTGACTCAACCATCCCTGATGGTTTTTTCCATCAGGTACATTACCAGATGTAAAGATCTTTCTCTTGAAACCATGCCAGTGTAATGTATGATGGATTTTGTTTATACCCCTTTTTATTTCAGCTATTAAAAAAAAAAAGACCAACACTCAAAACCCCAAATGAAAATCATTGTTTCCAAGGTCAAGCACTGAAAATGTGGGAAATACCAGAGTTAGGGTTGGCAATATATTATTTGTATTATGATACAATTGTTAATTAATCGTTTTTCTTTAGGTCTTTAGACCTAATGCATAGAGCAGACCTACTCAAAGGTTAAATCAGTGTGCATGGAAAAGAAAATTGCGCATAAAAGAATTAATATGTGCCTTCCTTCATCTTTTTATCTTTAAACAAATGAGTTTTCCTGTGTAATAGTGAACACTGTGTGCCAGGGCTATCTACTCATAGTGTCCTCCTGGAAAAAAACCCCTAGCTCTGATTTCTCTGATTTATGCTAAGAAACCTTGTATATAGCAATCCTAAAGGTAGGGTTTTTTTTCAGGTTGGCTTCAGTTAAACCCTATGTTTTGTTCTTCAGTTTGTTTGCTGGGTATAAGTTGCTAAAATAACACAATAAAAATGTTTACTAGAACAGTATTAATTTGCATAAGATAACAGGCTTTTTTTTTGTTACAGGCTATTGCCAAAAGGTGGCAGTCTTTGTCCCCAAAATTTGTGCTGTCTAGAAAACATTATGTAAGACAACTATAATTTATTCCTAGCTAGGCTAGATAATAAAAATTATTTGTTAAGTAGATATAGAGGGGCAAAAGCCCTATATTTGAAAGTTTAAGGGTGACGTAGCTATAGTTATATTTTATTTTGACAGTGGGATGTTAAATAACAAGGCTTGGAAGAGAGCAGTGATGGGGAAAGAGCACTTCACGAGTAGACTGCTAATGAGCAAGAACTACTTATGTTTCAGATTCGGCTAGTGCTTTAAGCATTTCAGGTTTTGGAGATGTTGTTAGGATCTGGCACACTAGATCAGTAAGTTGCTGTGTTCATTAATCAACATGATGAAATGCAGAAAAATAATCCACTCGCATAAAAATTCATGGTACAGTAGTTGGTTTTCCTTTCCAAGTGTTCAGGTAGATCCCAGCAAAGCTCAGCTGGTTTCTGTACAAATTAGCGTAAAAACCAGTATCTGATGATAAATGACAGCCTTTGCTAAAGAACTGCAAAAAAATTGGCTATATATTTTGTATTTTAAATAGTAGTTCTTTTGAGTGTTTTGGGGTTTTATTTATGATTGGAGAGGGGGTCAAGCAAAAAGATTTTATTCATTTTAGACTCCGACCTTGCAATCATATTTAACTACCTTTATTCATATCTATATAGACACTTAAAAACCTATGACACTATATTAAACCATTGACTAGAAAGTCACCAAAATTTTATATGAAACTGTTATTGTCTTTACGTTTACGGGTAAAACTTGCAGCATGTTTTTGGGGAGAGTTCAGGACAGTGAAGTGATATATACAACTGTATACACCACATTTGCGTAGTGATCACAGCTGAGGGCACGTACCTGTATCACTCGCTGCCTCATCGAAGCCCCAGTTAGCTCTGTTGTCCCTCACCCAGTGACAGTGTCTGCATCAAACCCCCCTCCTTCCAGACCACTTGCAGCAGCCCTGCAGTGACCATGGGTGGGCTTTGAATGCAAAAAGCTGTGTCTTTAACAACTGATCAAGGAAGAACAAAAATTGGAAAAAATCCTCTGCACTCAGGTAACATTGTAGTGGAACCTCCTCACACAGTAAAATGCTACACGTCTGTCTGCTCTCTGGGCAAGCTGGTTGTGCAGAGGATGGGCTTTTTGGTTGGGCTCTGTCAGATCTGGACTAAAGCAAGGATTTCTTCCAGTTGGTTCAGGAAATATCCGAGTAGTCTAGAAAGCTTAGGAAAGTTAGTAACATGCTAACATTTGGTAATGACCTTATGGTATTGAGTTAAAAGTGAGGGTAACTAAGAAATTTTAGAACTTACCAGTGTAATACTTTGAATTCAAAAGTGTGGTAGGCAAATTGCTCATAAAAATTTGAAGATTGTACAGAACCATGGAAAGAAGAGTGTAAACTGAGCTGTAATTTCTTTTATCAATATTTGTGTTTATTATATTTGCACTCTCTCTGTATACTCTCTATAATTACACTGAATCTTTCTCCTAAGGCTTTTCAGTCAATTCTTATTTCAGATCATCTATCAATAGTTACAGTAGAGCACTGAGAAATTTTCTCATGCGAGAAGTCATTGCTCTGGGATTTTTTTGTAATTTTTATTATTGTTTGTTGGTACTTATATAATTGAGGTCTTATATAGTTTATATGGACTGTGTCATGTATCAGAAATAGAAAAAAATCCAGTTGGTGAGAACTCATTCTGAACCATTTTAGTGTTACACAGAAGTGTTCTTCATTTTAATTTGGTATTTATTTTTTTCAAGGGCCTATGATGAAAGCCTAATTACTGAGCATGTTTGACTCATCTTTGTATCCTGGTGCAGTAAAAACAATAATTATAATGTTTTTGTTGTAGAAAATATATTTCATTTAATCTTCATTTCAATAGTATTACATTTTTTTCATGACAGATACTGCAAATCTCTGTATTCAGTTTATTACTCTGGAATGGGTTGTAACTGCTAAAAGGGCATGAAAGACTATTTAAAAGCCAAATCTGATACATAAGTCTTTAAGAGGGATCACCCAACAGATTTAATAACCAACGGATGAGAAATTCCACAATCTAACGTTGCATGAATACACCAGGTCTATCATCAAACCTTTTCACCAGCAACACTGGGGTTACATGAAGGTAATGTCTAAGGCTGGCCCTATGTGTTTGCTTAAGGCAATCTCCTGCTATCACCCCACAGACCCTGAGCTGGAGGAACTGTCCCCCATTCTCATACCTGGCTTTGGCCATGCTATTGCCAGCGCCGGGTATAGATTTATTGGAGTGTACAAAGTCAAGGCGTTCGCAGAGGCTTCAGCCTGCAAAAGTGTAGGCAGCTTCACAGAATAAGGATTTAACAAAAGAGAAATCTACCTCCATGTGGAGCCAGAGAGCTAGCTTAGATCTTTTCTTTCTCTTTTGCCTGTCTCATTTTTGTGATTCTCCTGCACTAGTGTGTGGGTTTTCGATTGGAAAAACAGGGAAGGTAAGGAGCATCAGTAGTTACAGGTCTTCAGGGCTTCGTGGTTTGTTAGGGAAAAAAAAAAGTGTTTTGCACGTGTTTCTCAGGATCAGAGTTGACTGGGAGTTAAAACTGCTTGTAGCAACATTAATAACCTTGGTGGTTTTGTTCTTGTTAGGACTTTCAAGGTTGGAGCACACTTGCTGGTTGTAGGTGAACGTATGGCTGAAGAGCCTGTGGTGGTGGCTGAGGGAGTCATTCAGCCAATAGAGGAAGTCTTGCCAGCAGCATGGGGTGCTTTGCTATTCTCCTATAATCCAAAATAAGTGCAAAACTATTGTTACAAATTACTCACTGCCTCTGCAAACATAAGGTATTAGTTTCTGTCGGCTCGGTTGCAGTCTTCGGTTGTCACTTTTTGAACCTGCAGGTGTTATTTAGCTATGTGAAGACTGATATGGCTCCCCAAGTGCATTTTAGAAGTACTTTGAGAGTCAAGAGGAGAAATTATTACAAAAAATGGGAGTATTCTATGAAATGAGTTCCCTAGGTCATAGCAAAATCTAGAGGTGTGTCAAGCTTAATGGAAGTGAGGTGCCGTGTTGCATATTTTACTTCGCTTTCCAAATAAACCTATGTATGATAATTAAATGCTGAACGTTTCAGTTGATAAAAACTAATTAAGAGGTGAAAGTATAGCAATCTTTTAGTTATTAGGAGAACACAAGTTACAAGACTTTTCTTAATAAAAACTGAATGCCCAGTGGATTTGAACTCATTACCTTTACAAAGTAAAGCAGATAAGGTTTTGACTATCCAATGCAGCCTTTCCTTTGGGTTTGGGAATTTGCAAATGTTCCTTTAATTACAAGGACAGTTTAATATTGTTCTTGAGATACAGCAAAAAAATAGTATTACTACAAAAATATTTATTTTAAAAATATATAAATGACTAGATGGGATGGAGTCTTTAGCTATATATAGGCTTGTAAGCCTGTATATAAGCATGACTTTGGAAAAGTGATGCCCCTGTATTATTCTGCGACTTCAGCATTAATTCATAGTGTACGAGAAAATCCTTCTAGGTACGTGGAACCAATGTCTAGTTACTAAGTGTGGGCATAAGATCCCAGGATTAAGCAGCCAGATGAATGCATGACCAGAGAGTTTCAATGTTACCTTTTTCCTTACCAGACCTGCCAGAATACACAAAATTGTGAAAAGACTAAATTATCACTTAGTCTGAAACTTGCTCTTGTAATTAATTCCAGCATCTTCAACAGCAATCAAGTCTTCGGAATGATAAAGTACGGTCCAGGAGACCAAAAGCGCTTGGAATTTTATCTTTTGAACTTCAGCTGTTTCCAAGAAAGAAACTAGGGGAAAATGCATTGGTTTACTCCTTTTAAAGTAATACTGAAGTTCTTTTCATTAATACGCTATAGCACTCCTCTGCTTGGGAACCAACTCTTGAAATTGGCAGGGATGTGGCCTTGACACAAGGTTTTCTTCGAAAATCTGTTCCAGCTGGATCAAGTTGTTATCATTTGGAAACTGCACAGAGGCATATGGCCATTAGAAATGTATCAGAGCAAAACTGTCTGTAAGTTAAATCTCTGAAAATTCTTTGCACTGTGGGTTTTTTTTTTCAGTACATGGTTGAACAAGACTTTCCTGCAATTGCACCATTAGTTTCTTATGGCTTGAGCCAGCAGCAGGCAGGGGAAACAAAGTCTTTCTCTCCTGAGGCACTGTCAGTGCATCCATGTGCCTTCTAGACTCAGGAGAGAGATTAAGGAGACCTAAGGAGAGAGATTTTTTTATCTCATCTCTCTCTGTATTCATGTTAGGGCACTGGAAAATGGAAGGGTCGGTGGCTAAGGGAGTCTGTTGATGGGTTTAGGAGAGGCAGAGGAAGGTACTAGCACAAGGAGAACGAAGAATGGAGAATAATGAGATGATTTAAGGTGACAAAGGGAACAGGATTGGACTGTGCTGGGATTTATAAACATAAATGGTACAAGATATTCTAGATGGGCTCACTGGGATTGTACAGGGAATAGGGAAAATTGGAAATACAAGTTGACAGAGTGAGGAATGAGGAGGTGTTGGTAGGGGCCTGGAAGAGTCTGCTCATGAACATGCTTGGCAGTGTGGATGCCAAGGCTGATATGAAGAAGAAGGAAGAATAATTAGTCGGTGCTAGAGGAGAGGTGGAGAATACTATGAAAAACCTTAGCACTGGAGTTTTGGATGCGCAATATGAGCTTAATGAGCTCAGGATGTGGAGAGGGGGATAAGAAAGAAATAGGAGTAGCTCTAGGGCTGTGGTCAGATAGGGAAGGAACAGGAGTAAGCCATGGTTATGTCTGAAGGCAGAACTGGGTACAGTGCAGCACTGAAGTGGGCTAAAGAATCTGTACCTGTATAACCTGAGCTGCAACACTGGATTTCTAAGTGTCGGGTGAATGCTTGCAAGATCTGTTACTGATACATATAGAAATGGATGCCAACGGCCATCACTCTGTTAGTGAGGACTGCAAAGGTCTTAGATGTTATTTTTCAGTGTTCTAACCAAGCAAAATTATATGGACAAAATTATACTTTAATATTGGGGATTGAAGTTAGAGGCAACTTCATCCTGGCATTTCCTAGCTTAGTTTGGCTTTGCATCCATAATAGTGTTTGAACTTTTTAGTGTATACTTTTTAGTATAAAATTTAGAAATATAACAAGGCTAATACTGATTTGTTTAAATTCTCAGGACAGTTATTGTGAGAGATGGAATATTTGCTACAGTATCTTCACTGTATCCCCATTTTAAACTGGGTCTAAGTATTGAAGAGATACCACCCCTTTATTTCATGAAGTACTTCTTTCCTCAGATCTTCGCAGTAATACTGTACTTGCTTCAATATCTAGCTTACAGAATTCCACTTGCAACAGGGAGCTGGGCAGGTTTTAGTAGAAAACTCAGAGTTGGATTTTCCTTTTTTTAAAAAAATTTTCTTTTTAATTTAGTCTGTTGGCAACTGCAATCCTGACCCTGTGGGAAGTAAAAAATGATGGTCCAATTGACTTCACTTGAGAGACAGTAATACCTACTGTTTTCATGGCTTGGTTTGAAAGCAAAGACAAGGCTCAGTGTCTTGTGATTGAGTGCTGGGCTAGGCAATGGAAATAAGTCCCTGCAAACTCTGGTACTGACCTTTGTTTTGAGTAATAAATCTTGAGGGTTTTTTGCTGCTGTTGTGTGATACGAATCTGGTTGGAAACTGGAAGAAGGACAGTATATCATAGCTGATTTTGTTCAACTAGACCACAAATTGCAAGCTGAATTTGAATTAACTTGGGGGACCAAGCCTTAGTGCAGAGGTGAGGAAAAAGCTGAGAGAGGGAACAAAGCAAAGACAATTGGTTTCACTTGGTGCTTCTAAATGTAAACAGAACAGAAACACCTTGACTACTCCCAGGGCTGCTGTCAGGACAACGTGTTGCCTCAAGACTGCTTTCCTCTATTGAGTGAGCATGGGAATACTTCCATTTCTCTTTAGCTCATTTACATTGCACATATGGTGTGGGATTCATCTCCCTTAACTTCTCATTCATATAAAGTTAAACATCTAATGAAGAAAAGAGCGAAGGAAAAGCTCCAAAGTTCTTCCCATATCTTACGAGCTATTTTAAAATGGGACAAGCAGCACCTTTGGAGTTTTCTGTCTCTACAGATGAAGGATGTGTAGTTAACTTGTGTAGAGAGATGATTAACTGAAATAGCTGAGGTTAGGTGAGAGAAATCCTACCAATGGAGAATTTTGCATTAAATGAACTTGCATGAAAACAGTCATCCCAAATCTTTCTTCAGCAAGATCTCCCAAGCATCCAGCAATGGTGTTGAGAGCTGTCAGAGCTGAGGGCAAACTATTTTTGCTCAGACGTTGTGTAAGTCTTCACTGTATTCAAATGCTGAAAGACAGTCTGGCATTATCCAAACAGGATAGTGATTGTGACAGGTAAAGAGTGTGACCTGTGGTAGCTTAAATGTGTGAAAAAGATTAATAAATCACATGTTGTAATCTAGTGATTTCAGTACAGGGGAGAGGACTAGGGATCATAATTGTACTTCACAGATTAGTATTGAATAAATATATATAAACGTATGTGTACACAAGTGGATATTTAGATGCATACCCAGGCCAGCTTCCCTTGATTTTGGAAGGTGTTTTTCAAAGTAACATTGTAAATATATTTTTAAATTTATGTGGAAGAGAGCAGTACCAGTCGTGAATTATTAATTGAAAGCAAAACTCTACAAATTGTGTTGCCATGTTGCAAGTGGAATTCAAAAGATACATAAAGGTATTTCCAGAGAATTACCCAACCTTGGATGAATACATGATTGGTGTGAAATACTGAAGAACCTTCCCCTTGGCCCTGGGGTGGCTGAAGGAGCTGGTTGCTGCTGTACCCCAGGCAGGCAAATCACATTTTAAATAGCTCTGAAACAGCTGTAAGTTGTGTCTGCAGTTGAACTGATTCCTTGATGGCTGGGACATTCGGAATGAAAAGTATGGAATAAAACCTTATTTAACACATCATTCCTTTCTACTCTGTGGTAGACATAATAATATGGTAGGATCAGATTTGATAATCTGCATATTTTGTACATGATATATTGGCTTTGTGCAGCCTTTTGACCACAACAGAACTCAGTACAAGACAAATGTATTACCTTCTTCATCTGCAGCCTTCCTTCCATACCATGGTAGTCTCTAGGTTCCATAACTAAATATAGTGTTAACCTAGTTAAGTTTGAAATGCATCTACTCAAGGATTGTCTTAGCCACTGTTATGAAATGTGTGAGTTTCATGTACTTTAATCCATTTAGTTTCATTTCTGTTTGTCCAGCTCTTTGCGGAGCTGAACACTTTTTGCTTCAAAAAACCAGCTAGCACTCTTAACAAAGATCAGCCTGAAAATCTGCCAGTCTTGAATGAATATAAGTGGATAACTGAACTTATTTACAATAATTGCATATGCTAAGCTTTTAATTTATTTTTGTCTTTTATTTATAATTTCTGCTGTGATTGTGCTTTGATGCAGCACTTACTGTGACTGACCATTGTCTAGTTGAGTTGTAGTGGAATTTGGTAGTAGTCATAGAGCAGTGTTTTTTGTTTGGGTTTTTTTTTGTGGGGAATGGGTTGCCAAGGTTGAGATCTGTCTTAAGCTACAAGCACTAGGAACTCTAATATCAAGATAACAGGAGCTAAATAATTTTCAGCACATCTTAGCCACAGCAACAGCAATTTTAGTGGTAGAATTTCCTAGAAAATACCTCGTCACTGAGGATAACAGAGTGGGAAATAAAATACGTTGCTGAGCTTTCTGAAAAGAAAAAAATGTTTCCCCCCACAATGTCAGGGATTAAAACAGCCAAGTCTGTTGTCATTGGGCTGTCTAAAACCGCATGTGTTTCTGATAGTAGCAAATATTCCTCCAAGGTCAGCATCAATCTCTGATACCTATAATGCTTCTCCATTGGTTACAGCAAACATGCACAAAGCTATTTGCAATAAAATCGTGAGACCGAGAGGCCTTTTTGCACATTGGTGCATTCATTGCCGTGTTATATGATACTTTTTTCTAGCACAGGAAATAATAGTGATACTGATGAACAACATCAAATATTCTCTGTTGGCTTCTTTACCTTCTCCGCTAAATGAACTGTGAAAGAAGCAAACCCCAGAACTCTGAGGGAAGTAAGGAGGACTTGCGGCAAAATTACCACCCATGCCAGAATATTACCTAAACTCACTTAATGCTAATAAATCTTATTCTTCCCCAAAACAGCCCAAGCTTTTCAGAAGTTTTCAAAGTGTCTGCAGCATTACAGGTTTCCTGGAAAGGAAATCCCTTTTTCACTTCTGAAATGAACCTTGGAATGGGGAAGTCATAGGAAGGTACCTGGGTAATATTTTTAAACTTTGGTAGTCTATTACTGAGCACTCCCACATGCGCAGCGCAGGCTTCTCACGAAGAAGCCAGTGAAGAAAATTACTCTGATGATTGAAACACAAGTTCTGGTTTCTCTCCCAGGAATATACTCAACTGCCGAACTATGGTTTAAATAGTTGTCTGGCTGCACTTTAGGAAATATTTTTGGCATGGCCACAACTCAATTACTATAAATTTTGATTGGAAATTAGATGTTCAAATCAATAGTAAGGTTATGAAAATTGCACCAAGTTTTTCATGTGAAGAAGGGTACTATTGATAGTTATAAGTATTTTCCATATACAGAATACTGCTGGTTTTTGCTTGGTAATGTACCAGAAAGCTTGCTACAAAATGTGAAAGAAATAATCTCTTAAAAACAGGGATTAGTTTTCCTTT
The DNA here is from genome assembly GCA_013401275.1 of Pandion haliaetus. Classification (NCBI taxonomy): domain Eukaryota; kingdom Metazoa; phylum Chordata; class Aves; order Accipitriformes; family Pandionidae; genus Pandion; species Pandion haliaetus. The sequence continues at coordinate 17,338 of VYZV01000057.1, forward strand.
GTGTTGCCCACCTGCTGTCTTTATTAACAAAACTTGTTTACATTTGATTAAGATAGCAATCCTTTTTACAATTCCATACATAGGAGTCTGGAGACAGGCTTTTAAAGTTACACAAATTCCTGGTCTTCTTTTTTCCTGTATATCGTTTTTGGGTTTTTTGGTTTTGTTTTTTTTTTTTAAGACAAACCTCAGTCCAGTATACTAGTAGTTTTTTCTTGGGTTTAGACTTTTTTGCTATTTTTTTAGTAAGGATGGCTTTTAATTATTTTTTACTTCCAAAACACATCTCAAATCAGCCTTGAAGTTATATACAAGATTTGTATAGGAGGTGAACTTCAAACAGATCTGATGCCATGGGAAAATGATGAGAAAGCATGTTAGGGTTCAGGGCTGTTTTTTGCTGTTGGCTGAATGCATTCAGATGTTAGGATATAAGAGCCTTCTACAGGTTTATCTACAGTTTTTTTAAGTGACTATGATATTCCACTGCTCAGAGCAGGGTCAGAATTGGTGTCCCCTGCCAGGCGTACTCTGGATGATATTCTCATAGACTTAAAATGAGAATTCTGCATTCTGCAGGACAATACAGAGGTAACAGCTCAAACTGGCAAGTTTCACATAATGTACTGAAAGAAACATTAAGGTGCAGTCTAGTGAGTTTGGGAAGAATATGTTAGTAGAAGGGCTGCTGACAAGCTCACATTTTTTAACTGACAGAACTGAAGCTGTGCTTCTTAGTTATTTTTGCAGCAGTGAGGCATGAGCTAGGGAGTGAAGAAGGAGCATCTACAATTGAGAGGGTAGATCTTTCATTTTGTGTTTAAGTACATCACAATATAGCACTCTGGTATTTTGAAATGAAATTTTATCACGATGTTATGGAATATAAACTATTAATGTTATGGACTGAATACCTAGTTAATGCTAGTTATAATTAAGGTAGAGCAGTCTTCTTTTCTGAAATTTATAACAGTTTGGCTTGGGGAAGAGCAATTTCTAGCAGCATTTCTGGTTTTATGTGTGGCAGTTGGTTTATCTTAGAAAAATAGAAAGGAAACAATGAAGTATAAATGTGCTTCTTCAAGATTTGATAGCTGAAAAGAGAGAAGGACATCAGTCAGCATTTATGGATAAAGGTCGGTGACCCTTTGCAGTTCGGGAGTTCAGAAACTGTTTCAACTTTTATGCCTGTGAATTTATGTAATCTAACTTCAAAATGGGATTCTAATGAAGAATCTTCATTGAAAAGTAAACTGAAACCCTTACAAGGCACATGGAAAGAGAAAAGATCTTCTCAGAAGCTAAAATGGGTACCCTGTGCTCTGGATATTTGCATGATGCTTTTCCTTGAAATTGTTATTTTCTTCATTTATTTTCACCTTTCTGTCCATCTCTTCCATTTTTCCTTTACTTGCTGTTGGATTCTTTTTCTCCCTCATCCATTCTGTTTCATTCACCTTTCCTTTGCTATCTCTATAACAACCTAGCTTGAATTGGAATTTATCTGGGAATATCAGCTCACTGAAATTAAAATATCATTTGTCAAGAAAATTACCCTATTCAGTGATAGCTCAGCGATTTATCTTGTTTTAAATGTTATTGAGAGGAAGCAAACATTTCTTCTTCTTTCAGCCTTCTCTACATTAACTGTGATACTTGTACTACTAAAAATACCAAACACTGACATTGTGTTTTGGTGACCAATTTGGGTTTTTTTGGGTGTGATATTTGTTCATGCCCTGTTTTTATCCATGCTGCATTGTGATGTGCTGCATAAGTCAGTTAATCTTTCTCATATTTACACATATTGGGAAAGTTATAAGGATTAGTTCCTCAACTGGGGGAACCTCCGTTGAACCGTGCCATAGAACGGGAAAATTGTTCTTCATCTAAAGATGATATGCTGCCCTTGGCTTGTCTGTGCATGCACACGCAAACACCTTTCCACATGTAGAGTTAAATACTCCTAAAATATAGACCCTTAAGCGGTATAACTCTAACGATGCTCACTCAGTGGTCATAATTCATTTCACGTAAATGCATATAGATAATTCCCTTCAGGATAACCATAGCTGGTAAGCATTTACTTGCTACAGCAATGATTTTAGAGCACGTTTACTCAAATGAAAATATATTGGCATTTGCATTAAAAGTGTCATTATAAACTATTGTTAAAATTGCTAATTGTGCTGATGTTGAAAATCATTGCTAGATAACTGTTCAGTCATTAACATATTTTTAAAAGGGATTTTTGTCCTCAATATAAAAATGTTGCAGTATTACATGTGGTTTTTATATTTTTGCCCCCAGAGTATTAAGGAATTTCTTCCAACGTGCTTCATCCCTTTGGAGACTTCTTTAAAAAAAAGAACAACACCCCCCCAAAAAAAACCAAAACAAAACAAAAAACACCCCCCNTTCATTCTGATATCATCTGTGTATGTCCACTAATATGTCATTTTGTGGATTTAGACTTACTACTTGCTGACCTTTCCTGTAGCTCTCCCAGATTCTCACTGTCTCCTTCAGAATAGTGTTGAGATATTTAAAGCAAATTGTGGTTAAGGACTATTACATAGAAAATGCAGCATATGCTTTTGTTGTCTACTTTCAGCATACTAAAATTTTAACTTTCTTATTAGATTTGTGAGGGTGAAGCATGTAGTGTGCATGTGTGTTTGTGTCTATGTCTTGGTAGATTGTTTGCTTTTTTGTTGTTCTGTTTCCTGTAGACAATGTTGCTGAAATGTATGTACTTTTTTTTTTTTTTTTCAGAAAAGAACAAATATAAAACTGCAATCTTAATGAATAAATCAATCAGTACTTTTCATTTCTGAGATGCCCTCCTTACCAGATGTTTCTACTATTACCCTTCTTATGCTTCTTTAGCTATTTCTTACATGGGGGGATAAATCTTAGTTTAAATTTATTTCACTCAGGCAAAAATGTAATTGAAACACATTGGGATCAATACAAACTATATAAGAAGCCATGAATTATTTTTCTACCCCTCTAGGTACTAATATCTACGTACTGGTATCTCATGAAATACTATAATAATTTTTCTTCCAGTGAGTAAGTAAATATTTCAGCACAGAAAGAAAAACATGCTTCTCTTTTCCCTCTATTCATTTCTGTATGAAGAATTTTTTTGACCCTTCTTTCACTTTTTTTCCTCTCAAACTCATCAGTCATGATCTTTTGTCTTAGATGTGCACAGAGTAGTAATGCAACTATGTTTTTAATATAAAGGAATACACACCTGCAGAAATACCTTGAATTAGAGTAGTTATTTTACATAAAATGCCTTTTTCATACTTGAAAAATGAGGGCTAGGTTTGTAAAATACTTTCAGCAGGTCACTAACATGCTAAAGATGGACTTCTGAGACTATTCAAATGTTTAAGAATATGTTTCAGTTGCTGTGAGGCTTCCCCCTCAGAATAGTTAGTTTGTGTTACTTCTCTTTTTAAATTCTAAATGCAAAAAGCCTGTGGGTCAAATTGATCTTTGACAACCTTTCGGATTCCAAGGTCTGGTTTTACTACTATTCATACAGTACAGGGGCAGTAGGAACAATTCCACAGAACTTCACTGGTTTATTTGAAATATTTTTTCATGGCTTCCCCTTGTGTAGCCCGCTGTGATGCATCGCTAGTTGTTGGGTTCTTTTGCCCGTGTACGTGTATGTGGGAAGGTGAGCCGTTACATTTTTCAGCTCAGTTCTGGTTTGATTTGCCTGACGTTGGAACCATTTTAGTTCAATTCCAGTTTAGGTCAAAAGCGTTTGCTGAGACCGGCTGGGTTTACATGGGACTAGATTTTTAAAGGTGGAAACAGCCAAGTGTGACAGGGCTGTATACAGAGCACAGGGCTCTGGGAAGGTGGTCTTCACGTGCTCGCTCTCGCTCCTCTGTATCAGCCTACGCATCAGTAGTGTTTCCAGTTTTTAATCAAATCTTTGAGATCTGTAACTCTGCACTAAAGAAAAAGGAATGAAAAACCTTCTCACTGGGGTCTGCAGGGAAGATGCAGAAGCCCAGCAAAAGATTGAGGGTTTAGTGAGGCTTGTGCTCACCCGTGGGTAAGCCATGCGATGAGACAGAGCTGTGAACGGAAAGGCTGTGACATGCTGCTGCTCTGCAGACCGCAGTGAACACAAATACTCCCTGTAACCAATGTGGCTCTGCTTTAAACTGACAGGTTTTGTTGAACCATTTATTCTGAACTGGCAACCAGAAATATTTTTCTGGTTGTTTCCATTATAGTTCAAATTGTATAGCAATCGATATGAATTCCGGTTCCATTTTGATTTATATCCAAAGATGTGATAAAAGTGCATACAGTTCTGAAAAGGGAAGCAAATGTGTGCATGGCTGTTCACTCTGTGTACCATTAATGAGAGCCTGGAGCTCACTTGCTTCATGATACAAAATATTTGAAAATGTACATGCATGCCGGTGTCTAATAGATCAAAGGAAATAGAAGTAATATATTGAGTATTTGGTGACAGGTTAGTCTTTGATTAATTTTGGGTTGTACATACATGAATGTTTGGGTAGATTAAATAAAAACTAGGGGTTACTTCTATAGTTAAAATATTCAGAAATGTAAAGAACCCCAAATAAAAACCTTAGAAAGGATATAATGTCTTTTCATGAGAGAATGTCTGCAGCAAACCCCTATATGAATTAAATTTTTCAAGTGGCTGTGTTTTAGTGCAACCCCTTTTTTTTCCCTTCAGATGATAGTGCTGAGGAACGATAACTACTACAGGGCGTTTTGGACATTATCAAGAGGAAAAAAATACTACTGAATTGCTGTCATTCAGTAAATATTACTTCTGTAATTGCAGAAAAATCTTGTTGTAATCATGCACCATGTTAAGGTAGTATGTAAACCACTTCAAATCTGCTAAGTAAACAAACCTAGTCTGTGTTTTTCTAATATTTTATATTGGATGTGTTATTTATAAATTCCTTTTTATTTCAGTTGCTTGCAATCAAGTTCATTATTAAGAAAATACCTCTTATTTTAATTTTAAGAAAGATTTGAAAAGGGCTTCTATGTGCAAAATAAGGTTCAGTGTGAAAGCAACTTTATTTTGCGTTCTTTCAAAAATCAGTATCAGAATGAAAGCTGCAGGGTGCTGAGCACTAGTGGAAAAAATGACCTTCTTTCCCCTTATTTATTAGTAGTTGAGCTGTTCTGAGAGTTTTATACCACCAGTCATGGATGCTGAGGGTTTAAAAAACTTGATCTTATTTTTTAATCTGTATAATTTATTTCTATTCTATGAGGTATTATAGCAATATCATGTGGTGACAATGAATTACACAATTCTCAAGCAATCTCTGTTCTTATACTGGAAGGAACACTTGGATTTAAAGATGTTATCCATTTCAAAAATATNGTTGAAGCTGCAGAAGATGCTTACCTGAAACATGAGTTTGATGCTGACTTACAGGTAATTAATAATTATTTTCTTAAGTATTTATTATCATCAGACTATACTATAACAGTTTATACAATAGCTTGCTTGAAGAACTGCTGTAGAAAGCCAAGCATGTGAGTAATAAAGGATGCTGATTGCAGAAAACGGAATTAATGAAGGTGGCTCAGTGTTTTGACAGGTTACGCTTTTAGTGGTTGTGTGTTGGGAGACCGAGCAGGTGGATTTTACTCTTTTAGAGATTTCATTTAAATTCCCCGCATGTCTGCTTAGGTCAAGATTTTTAAACACGGTAATTAGCAGCATGTTTCATTGTTGCAGTGTACTGGGAAGGAATTGTTCTACAGAGAGTTGAATTTGCAGATGGGGTGGGACCCACGGGGATGGGATTAGTATGACCTTGATTTGTGCAAATGGTTTGTGTTTGGATCTGCGTCTGGAGCAGACACCATTTTTTCTCTTACCTAGAAGCCCTTAGAGCCATACTGTTACTGTCTCAAAATGTTGCCTTTAGGAATAACATGGGAGGGAGAAGCACTGTGGTAGCTCACAGTTAAAAATGTTTTAAACCCCCCCCTTTGCTTAAATAAAACACATAATTAAAAAAAACAGGTTAATTTAGAGACCAAGTGATCTAACCTAAAATGGAAAGTTTAACAGAAAGTGTTATTCAGTGCTTAAATGAGTAAATACCTCATTACCTGGAATGAATTCCTATATCCTTGGTTTCTTAAATGCCGTGTTAGGTGGAGTTTTGTTTACTTTCTCTCTGCCTAGATTTAATTTTAAAACCTTTTGTGAATATTTGCCATATGGCCAGCTAAATTTCGAGCTGAAGCATTAAGGGAAACAGAGACTTCTTCTGTAGACTCTTTCCCGTACATGTATCTAAGAAATACACAGATCTGTTAAGTTCTATTTTCAGTTTTTACCATGGTTATTTTCAGTGATCACAAACCGTTTTATTTTAAAGAAAATATGATGCAAATTACTGATTTCTGCACAAAGGAAAAAAATAGAGTGAACTTTTCAGAGGTCAGGATAAGAAATTGAGTTTAGAAGGCTGTGATACTGAGATCTGTCAGCCCATATCGGAGTAAGGATAAAATGAGCGCACTGAAAGTGATAATTCATATTATTGTTGTATTCGATGAATGCTTGCTTCTGTATTCAAATGCTTCAGAGTTCTTTTACATTCCAGCCTTGCAGAGGTGTGCTGCATTTTATTTTTTTGAACTTTAAGCCTTGGAGAAATAGGAGCTATTGTCTGAATAAGTAAATCAGAAACACACTTTATAGAAGATTTTTTAGATGTCCACAGTAAGTACTTCTTCACTGCAGGATAGTTCTCTGAGTCAGTCCTTCATTTGCTGAGGCTTTGAAGATATTAACGCTTTCAGGAAGCCAGTTAAAAGCCATTTGTGTCAGCAGCATTAACAGGACAATCAAATCTTTGTGTAGAGCTCTGTTTATTACTGTCACGGTCCATTAAAGCTAATCAATTGTTAATCTTGGTTTCAGCGACCCCTTTGCAACCCTTGCTGGGTGATTGTTGTTCTTTATCAAAAATCTCATAATACCATCTGCTCGATATAAAATAATGGCCAGAATGATTTGATGGTGTACATTCAAGGGGAGGAGGACAGAAGGCTTATATAATATACAGTGTATATAATTCTGCTATCAAAGAGGAATTTTTTGGCATTTGTATTGCCTTGGCTGATGTGTGGAAGACAGGATTAAATGTTTTGAATTAGTGGTATGTGGTACAGCACCAGTCTGTGTTCTTTGTGCTCAGCTATTCTGGAAATTCAGAAAGCTCATAAAGAAAGTACTTTTCTGCTTTTTATTGGTCCAACATCACCTTCTATGTTTTGAGGACGCTATAGGTAATATTGTGTCAGTACATAAAAATGATATAAGGGAGAAATAAAATTATATTAATATTTTTATTGACTGTGAAAAAACACCAACTTAAAGAAAATAACTGGAAGAGTTCATCTTTTAGACTGCTGGTATTCTCTTCAGCAACGCTGAAACTATATTATTTGGTTAGGCTAGACCTGATCCCTTCTGGGCATTTTTCTTAGTAACATTATTAGTTTTGTCCTTAGCTATTCTATAGATATTCTAATCAATATACTGTAATGCTGTATAATGGTCTGAGCACTTGACTATCTGCCCCTGGACTGAATCTATTGGCACCACCAACAAAAACCTTGTAGCTATAAACATAAATAAAATTCCCAGTGAATTGAAAGAAATAAATCAAAATGGGTGATATGATGTTTAACTCATCAGCATTATATATTGCATGTTTGAGTAAAGGCCAAACTTAAGAATCGGTGAGAGCTGCCGTTAAAGATTTACCCTGCGGTATTTGGGCTTTGGGAGTTTCTTTTTCCTGTTAGGGATGTGAACCAAGAGCTGCAGTATTAACAAGTTACGAGGAAATAATCTTCTCAATGTTACTAATAGTTGAACTTTTAACCCAATCCAAGATTTTCCTACCTGGTGGGTATGGTTTCAGGTTATTCTGTGTTATTAAAGACCCTTTTCAAGTTGTTGCTAAGTGGAATTACTGTCTTTAATCATGCCTAATAATGTATTTGGGAATATAAGATATATTACCATTTGTGTTGCTACAGCAAGGTGCCTTATCACAATATTTCCATAGGCTTGAAGAATCACTCATCTTACTTTATATGGGCCACTGTCTCTGTGCTTGCCCCTGTTTAAAATGAAGTAATTCTGCCTGATTTTGTGGTTTTAACATGATGAAAAAACCAACATAGAGGCCAACTGCCAAGCACAGACACAGCAAGAGTATTGGATGTTACAGGTTTTGAAGTGATTCTACAACCATCTTTTAGTTCTTTTGACTTAATTGTTTGCCAGAGAAAAATGTTTAGGGAAAGATAATAAAGAGGGTAACATCTTCTGTTAGGAGGTAATCTCTTAAAAAGGCATTTGTAATCATTGCTGTTAACTGAAATCTGGCCTCCTGGTCATTTACTTCCTTTGCACTTGGGTATGTGTTTCCTAAGATGTGAACTGCCTTGTTATGATTCACAGAAGCACTGTGGTGATGTTTGTGTTCAGACTCCTGGAAGAGGCTCTGAAGTGGAAAAGTCTTCCTTGGAGCTATCACATACCTAAGAATTTGCTGCATATGCAGCTGAAAAAAACACATAGGTTTA
>VYZV01000059.1:14018-30310 GCA_013401275.1 Pandion haliaetus
AAAAAAAAAAAAAAAAAAAAAAAGGGCTTCCAGGGGTGCACCACTATACATTCTGCATAGGTTCAGAGGTTAAAAGATGCTAGAAGAAAGCATGCATAACACACTACATCTGTGATGTCTGCAACCAACAGCAGTCTGCAATAAAAAAATAAAAAAAAAAAAAAAAAGAAAATTAGTATATCAATTCTAGAGTAGAGTGCATCACGAAGTTTGTGATGAAACATTTTTGGCTCAGTTTGGCTACTGAAGAAAATATTAGTTTGGAGCAATGATTAATCATTATTTGTCAAGAATAATAATAAAAATAGAGGTTCCTTAATCATACCAAAATAATTTTCCTTTATTTTTTATGCTCAGCTAAGTGATCTCAGGAAGATTCAAATCTCATTCCTTAGGGAGGACTGTTACTTTAACTGGATTTGGTTGGAGTTCCTTATAAATAATTTAAAGTGAAGACTTTCAGAACTTTGCACTTTCAAATCTGATATATTTGGAAATGTAAAGAAAAGGAAATGTAAGAGGAAATAGAGAAGGAGGAAATATAAGAAAATACAAGAGCAGAGCAATGACCTAAATAACTCAATATTGCTACAGGAGTATAAAAGTGGTGTTACAATCATTACTACATATACTAAAAAAAAAAAAATTAACAGTCCTCCAAATGTTTTTCTTTCTTAGATCACAGCTGTTTTCTCTTTCCTCCTGCCCATGAAGCACAGTGTGGAGGTGGAAGTTTAGATGCAAGGACCAGGGGAGAGAAAGATAATGATAGAAACCTTGGATCTTGATGTCTATGCTCATATGTGCAGGTAGTTCCTCCTGCACCCATCTGTGCTACACAGCCAGAGGTAACAGTGCTGGAATGAACTGTAGCCTAATTCCAGCAGGTCCCACATGTACCTCTGTCTTGTTCCACACTGCCCGATTTCCATCACAAGTCACATCAACAATCCAGTTTCTTTATCCTTTATACGTAAGTGTCATCACAACCCAGCAATAAACCTTCAGCAGTTCATTCTACAAACTCCAATCACCAATCCAGATGTATTTGGTTTGCAATGCAAGATTCCGGTAGCTGGGTGACTACAGGGGTGGCTTCTGTGAGAAGGTGCTAGAAGCTTCCCCCACATCCAACAGAGCCAATGCGAACCGGCTCCAAAACAGACCCACCGCTGGCCAAGGCCGAGCCCATCAGCAACAGTGGTAGTCCCTCTGGGATAACAGATTTAAGAAGGGAAAAAAGTTGCTGGGGCACAGAAACTGCAGCCCGAGAGAGGAGTGAGAACATGGAAGAGAAACAACCCTGCAGACCCCAAGGTTAGTGGAGAAGGCGGGGGGGGGGATACGCTCCAGGCGCCAGAGCAGAGATTCCCCTGCAGCCCCTGGGGAAGACCACGGCGAGGCAGGCTGTCCCCCTGCAGCCCATGGAGGTCCGTGGTGGAGCAGATATCCACCTGCAGCCCGGGAAGGACCCCAGGCCGGAGCAGGTGGATGCCCGAAGGAGGCTGTGACCCCCTGGGAAGCCCGCGCTGGAGCAGGTTTTCTGGCAGGACTTGTGACCCTGCAGGGGACCCACACTGGAGCAGTCTGTGCCTGAAGGACAGCACCCCATGGAAGGGACCCAGACTGGAGCAGTTCATGAACAACTGCAGCCCGTGGGAAGGATTCTCATTGGAGAGTTCATGGAGGACTGTCTCCCATGGGAGGGACCCCAGGCTGGAGCAGGGGAAGGGTGTGAGGAGTCCTGCTCCTGAAGACGAAGGAGCAGCAGAGACAATGTGTGATGAACTGATCGCAACCCCCATTCCCCATCCGCCTGCGCTGCTAGGGGGGAGGACGTAGAGAATTCGGGAGTAAAGTTAAGCCCAGGAAGAAGGGAGGGGTGAGGGGAAAGTGTTTTTAAGATTTGGTTTCATTTCTCATTATCCTACTCTGATTTCATTGATAATAAAATACACTAATTTTCCCAAGTTGAGTCTGTTTTGCCCATGATGGTAACTGGCAAGTGATCTCTCCCTGTCCTTATCTCGACCCATGAGCCTTTTGTTACATTTCCTCTCCCTGTTCAGTTGATAAGGGGAGTGACAGAGCAGCTTTGGTGGGCACCGGGCATCCAGCCATGGTCAACCCACCACACCAGATTAGTTAGACTCCATAGACTCTTCATTTCTGTGCGATAACTGCCTAATAGATAACTACGAAAAGTATTTGTCCAATGGACAGATACTGGTAAACAAGAACAATTACCTTGTAGTTTAAATTTATTTCAACATAAAATGAAAGCTTTATTAAATCACCTACTCTTTTCTTTTGGATGAAGCGATTAAGATTTTCTCCTTTATCAGCATATCAAACCACCCCTTTCCTCTGCACATGGTGAGGGTAGAGGGGAGAATAAAAGTTTCTGTGGGTCTCAGGAGGGAGGTAGGCACCCTGTTTTAGTGCCCCTTTCCCAGCCTGCTTCACCCTTCCATCACTCAGGAAAGCTGAAATGCATGCATAAAAGTTTGTGACAGCTCAAATTCCTAGTTGAAAGATCCCAAACACTGACTGCCTCAGCTCCTGGACCTTAACTGATCTGACCTTTATCATCCCCTGTGTCCTGCCACCCAACATTTGCTCTAATGATGCTATCACCAAATCAAATTATGCCCCCACAGCTGAGAAACCTTTAACTAACTCTAATCCTAGAATCATAGAATCATTTAGGTTGGAAAAGACCTTTGAGGTTATCGAGTCCAACCATCAACCATGCCCACTAAACCATGTCCTGAAGTGCCTTGTCTACATGCTTTTTGAATAGCTCCAGGGATGGTGACTCCACCACTTCCCTGGGCAGCCTGTTCCAATGCCTGACAACCCTTTCAGTAAAGAAATTTCTCCTAATATCCAATCGAAATCTCCCCTGCAGCAACTTGAGGCCATTTCCTCTCATCCTATCACTAGTTACTTGATAGAAGAGACCAGCACCCACCTCCCTACAACCTCCTTTCAGGTAGTTGTAGAGAGCAATATGGTCTCCCCTCAGCCTCCTTTTCCCCAGGCTAAACAACCCCAGGTCCCTCAGCCGCTCCCCATAAGGCTTGTGCTCCAGGCCCCTCACCATGCACATAACTGCGGCTTGAGAGTTTTATAGAAGAAAAAAAAAAACTTAAAAAAAGTAAAAATTCATGACTTCTAATTTTTTCTGTAAAACAACATTTTTCCACAAAATTAAAAATAATTTAAATTGGAAGATATCTCATCAGACCTCCTGCTCAAAGTATGGTTAACTTTGATTATACAATCAGGATGCTGTAGTAAGTCCAGCTGATTTTTTAAAATCTCCAAGGACAGATATTCTGCAATGCCTTATAGCCACCTGTTGCACTGCATAGTCGCTTTCACTTTTTTTTTTTTGCCTCCTTATAGCAGGCTCTGAGACTAGGTAAGGCAATACTCTGGAGCTGATTAAAAAAAACCAAAACCAAACTGAAAGCTACACAACTAAAACAGTTTCACTGATGTATGAAACAGTTCCTTAAGAGTTTCTTAGTGGAAATTAAAAAGTTCAATATACGCCAAATTAAGGATGGGAACTGTTTTATCACTTTATTTTTTTCTGACTTTAGTGGCATTAGAGGGCTTTCCAAAATGATGAGAAAATGAGATGTAACATTTAGGGTTGCAGATATGCCTATACCACTGCTCAGAAGAGCAAAGGGGATTTTATTGCTTAGTATGAAAGGATGCTATACTGTTATCAGCAATGGGCATACTGTGAATTCTGCTTTCAAAAATCTGTTAAACTAATATTGATGAATGCTTGAGCAGACATGCACTCATATTAATGACTCTTCTTTTGACTGCTTAGGTGTCTTCAATACTTTTTGTCCTTACATAGTAATCATGTCACAGATAGTAGCTAGGTAGGCTGTGCTGTTGTAAAGTAATGGAAAATTACAATTAGTTAGCATTCAATAGCAATAGAGCAAACATTATTAACACTGAAGCAATCTTCCATTCCTAAGAATAACTGTCTTGTAAGAAAAATTCTTCTGGGAACAAGTACTTTGTGATTTACAGCTCATTAGGATCATCTGCAAATTCTTTAAAGTGTGATAAGAATTCAATTACCTTTGCATTTTAAAGACTTACTATATTATTCCTTCTAAACATTCACAAAATACAAAGGTTAATATAGAAAATAAAGGTGCTATGCAAAATATAAGGAAGAGACATTATGTTATAATACAAAAGACACTCACTGCCATGACACTATTAGTAATCTTCATTGCAAAGCCCACTTTTATGTGGAGATTTGGAAAGGTATGTATAACTTATCCAGTCGTTGCTGAGAAAGGACTGATTTTACTAAGAAATTAGAAGTGGTACAACTGTAAGTCTGCTCAGACTATTAACTACAACAAGCAGTTCAGAACAAACATGTTTGTTTTGCTCTTATGAACATAAGAATATGACTCACCCTTTTTCACAAACAACTTAAAAACCTTTCAGGTCTGAAGACCTGGGCATTCCTGGAAGGAGTGGCTATTTTTTCCAAAAGCTTGTGTTTTGTGTATGTAAATAAGCAGCACAATGCGTACACAACAGACTAAAAAGGTAAATATTGCTGCTTAGTAGATGTAGGGGGCTTTAGCTTCCCCAGCTATTGTTAAAAGAAAGAAACACTAAAATTGATAATGAAGACCTTATCATTAATGGTAACCGGCAAATGTCCTCACTAAGCACCAACATTTTTTCAATCACAGACCTGTAATAATCTGTATTTGCACATCTTTATACACACTGTAGTATAGGAAAGTTCTGGAAACAGAGTTCTGTGTGCTTTTATAATTTTTTATAGTAAGCAGAAGTAGAGCAAAAACACAGGCCCATGGCTAAACAGGGTAGGGAAACTGGTCACTAACAACGCTGACAAGGCCAAGGTTCTCCATACGTTCTTCGCCTCTGTCTTTACTGGCGCAGCTGGACCCTGGGTCACAGGATCAAGTAAGGAGCTGTGCCAGTGTGTGTGTCAACCCACCAGTCGTGGAGGAAGGGCTGCCCTGCAGCCTCTCGCAAGGCCTCAACCCACACAAACCTACGGGCCTGGAGGGAACCCGTCCCAGGGTGTTAAGAGAAGTGGCTGACATTGTTGCAAGGCCACTGTCTATAATCTTTGAAAAGTCCTGGTGATCAGGGGACGCGCCTGACAACTGTCATACCCATCTACAAGAAGGGCCCAAAAGAGGGCCCAGGAAAATACAGGCCTATTAGTCTTACTTCAGTCCCTGGGAAAGTAATGGAGCCAGGCCTCCTAGGAACCATTACAAACCAAAACACGAAGCAGGTGATTGGGAAGAGCCAGCACGCATTTACCAAGGGCAAATCATGCCCGATAACCTGATGCCCCTCAACAACAAAGTAACATGTTTGGTCAACAAGGGGGAGAGCAGTGGGTATTTTTTACCTGGACTTCACCAAAGCATTGCACACTGTTTCCCACAGCCTCCACCTGGAGAACCTGGCCAGACACAGACGGGATGGGTAGCCCACGAGGCGGGCAGGAAGCCGGCTGGCAGGCCATGCTCCAGGGGTGGCGATCAGTGGCTCTTACTCAGGCTGGCAGCCTCGCACAAGCGGGGTCCCCCAGGCGTCAGTACTAGGCCCCACACTGCTCAACATCATAAATGACCTGGGTGGTGGGACTGAAAGCGTGACGACACTAAATTGGGTGGTGAGGTGGACATGTCAGAAGGGAGAGCCATCTTACAGAGACCGGGGCAGGCTGGAAGAGTGGGCAAGCAAGAACCGTATGAAGTTTAACAAAGACAAGTGCAGGGTCCTGCACCTGGGACGACATACCCTGAGAGCCCGGTACAGGCCAGGATGTGTGTGGCTGGGGAAGTGCCTTGCTGAAAGGCACCTGTGAGTCTTGGTGTACAACAAGCTAAAGACAAGTCAGTGGCCCACTGCTGAAGCAACAGAGGCAGATCAGATCCTGGGCTGCATCCCCAGGGGCATTACTAGCGGAAACAGAGACATGATCATCCCACTTAGTGCTTGCCAGGCTGTACTTGGATTACTGTGTCCAGTTCTGGTCCCAACAATTCAAAAAAAGATGTGGACAGACTGGGGAGTGTCCAAAGCAGGGTGATGAAGATGATCAAAGGGCTGGAGAACCTGCCCTGTGGAGAAAGACTGAAGGAGTTGGATCTTTTCTCCCTGGAGAAGAAAAGGCTCAGGGTGAACTCATCACAGTTTTCCAGTGCTTAAAGGGCAGCTACAAAGAGGACCGAGGCTCTCTCTTCGCAAGGAGCCACATGGAAAAGACAAGGGGCAACAGGTAAATGGGGCAGTGGGAGAGGTTAATTTTTAACTAAAAATTTCCTTTTTTATACAAATAAATAAATAAATAATCACCAGAACAACCTCCCCAGAGATGTTGTTGGAGTTCCCATCCCTGGAGGTTTTCCAAGACACGACTGGACAGGCTGCTAGATAATCTTATCTAGGCTAACTTTCCCATGAAAGGTTGGGCCAGATGATCTCCTGAGGTCCCCTTTCAGCCTGGGCTGTTCCATGCTTCTATGGTTTATAGTTCTTCTAGATCACTTACAATTTCCTTAAAGTTGTACAGGAATTATCCAGTACTATGTTTTCAACATCTAGTAAAACACTTCTTACAGTCACTGGAAAGGTACTGTAGGCTAAAAAATAGATACCTAATGGAATAAAAGGATTATACTAGTTATACAGGGAAAAACTTTACACTGCAATGTAAAAATATTAATTATCAAGTAGTTTGTTTGACTGGCAGTGTGATGCTCTTTCTCCGAGGAACTGAAATAGGTCAAATAATGCATTGAATACAAAGGAAGGAAATAAGAAATGCCATTTTAACCCTAAGTTTGTTCATATTCCAAGGCAGCCAATCTAAAATTTATTCACTATTGCATTTATCATTTTGACATCCTTGCGGTCTGGACATGCAAAGTCAGGCTACAAAACAGTAACATTATTCTCAGCGTTTCCTTTCATAAAGAAACCCGTATATCCTACATCATATTTTATTTCTTTAATCTTATTTCTTCACCTTGATTCTTTCAATTCGGTCTTCCAGAACAGAAAGAGTATAGGCATGAGAAGGTAAAGTGTCTTCTCAACAGTTCCTTCATTCTGTACTGCTCTGTTCCTCTGTATGGCTTACCTCACAAGATTTCTCTTGTTCTCTTTCTCAGGTAAGGAAAACACTTTTCTATCTGTATCTAAGATGGCATTGTGAGAAGCGCACATGTTGCAAATCCCCTTGACCTTACTACCAGCACACAATAAACTGCTCAACCCTATAGGCTAGCATTTTCTAATGCAAGTAAGTAGGTAAATTATATATAGCTTTATAATTAAAATCCACAGTGCTTCAACATAACAAAGTGTCAGTGAACTGTGGTAAGCAAGAGCCAGATAATGAGGTTCTTATGTGGGCTACTACAGCTTCAGAAATGAGATTTCAGTCAACAGAACCTGGGTTAGGTCCAAGTTTGACTAGAGAGGTCAAGGGCATCATATCTAATATCACAACATCTATACGATTATTTTGTAATATTTCAAAAATTAATATAAACATGATCTTTGTCTATTTCATAAATCCTTGGCCTTTGACTCCCATTCAAATCAGGTTTAATTGCATCTCCCTCTGGTCTTGCATTTAACACAAACAAAACTATGAGTTCAATATCTGTGATTCAAATCTAAGTCATTGCCTAATAACTAAAAGACAGATTTTTTCCACTAAGTTCTCTGCAATTGAGACTATTACGTTAGTACAAAAGGAGCTTAAAATAGTTGAAACTTCTTGGCTTCTTACTACTAAAGAATACACAGCCTTAGTGCAATAAACCGATATGCATAAAGTCTTGCTAACCATGAACAAAGGAGCAAAGGGAAGAGACGACATGGACTTTGCAACTGTAAGGAAAGATGCTTTTGTAGCTACACAGTATAATGACACTATGAACAACATTCAGTCAGGGCTCCTGTCTTTCACTTCAGTTTCCGCAAGCCACAGTGCTCTGTAAAGTTGCATTTGGAAGCATGCTCTCTACATCTAACGTACTCTGTAGTTCTCATTTTATAAGCTGTCAGCAGACTCACCCTGAGTAAAGTAGCACAGGTCTCATATCTTACTGACTCAGTGCTTGATTAGCAAGTTTCATGAGAAGCAATTATTAGTTAAAATCTGCATTTCCCATTCCAGTGTGTTTAATTCATTAATTTTAATGCTATATTAAAAGTTTATATGTATTTTCTTCCTAGAGTGCAGGTGTTTTACAGCATGGCTGACTGGCAGGCAAGAGAAACATGCACACAGCTCTTTTATATAATGCTACTGAGAAGCTTATAAAGTATCAGAAACTCAATTAATGCAAAAGCTAGCTACCAAAACGATGTCTAACTTGTTTGCCTACCCCATTTAATAATCTCTACAGCAGCTATATCCTGCCACAATCATCAAGAGAGGAAATTTAATTCAATCTTTCAAAAGTGACAACAAGCTAGTAAACTAGTAAGTCATCATTGCCACTCTTCTCTGCATCTTTCAAGTTCTCCTAGCTCCTTCTGAGACCTAAGCACCAGAAGCACACAAAGCACTCAAGGCTTAGAGTCTGCATTTATCCAGGGACTTAAATAAAATGTTATAATCTACTCCTTTTCTAACAATTCCTTACTTACTACACACACACAGATTTTACCATTGTATATGCACATATAGGCAAAAAAAGCATTGCCTGCCACGAAGTTATGATTACCATTAGCTACAGAACTTATATTTCACTTCCAGGCACCCATGGTATAAGAGCACGGCACCTTGGTTTGCTGGTAGCATTACATCTCACCGCCAATTCTAGCTGCCAGAGTACTGGTTATTTCCAGGCACCATAGCTTTCATCCTTAATCAGTTTTAAGCAACAGAAGTATTATTGCAGGCAAGCATAGTGCTATGTGGCAAATACACCCTCTCTCAGCTTTTTACAGTATAATCTGCTTATTTCGGTATGAGTTATGATTTTTTGGGTTTAGATAAACTAGTCAGCCTGTACAGTGCACCCTTCAACAAAATAGTTGTGAAAGCCACGATTAAGAGCATTCCAGTAATTATGAAGAACATGAAGAAAAAATGCCCAAGACCTACAATTTTAAAGTTCTTAAAAAAATTCAGGTTAATTTTCTATTCATTAATGACTAAATTTTGTAAGTCTTATGCTTCACCTCCACCCCTTTTTAATATTTTTAGGGAAAAATAATACATATTCTTTTAAATTAAGGCTTCAAAAAACAACAACTCTAATTTTACATACCTGATAAAGCAGTGTGGTTGAGGGAAAATAAATAAAATATAGGCAGTTTTTGTCTCCAATGTTATACAAACTCAGAAAACACAAGGTCTGCAGGGTGGGCTTCTAGCAGTATAAATTCCAATGCTACAGAAACCTCAATCTTCATTCACACTTAAGCTACAGTGAAAAACGCATGACAGAACAAAGTGACCACTACTTGCATGTCAAAAAGGGTGAAGTCAATGTTAAAATAGCATCAACAAATTTGCACTGTTTATGAAATTCACTATTGTCCCCTATTTTATATTAGGAAAGAAGAGGAATGAAACATCTGTAGCAGCTTCTCTTCTCACTCTGAGAAGCCTTAAGATGTAGTCTCACCCTTCAGTACTCTCCTCTGCAATTAATTGATTTAGATAATACAGACTAAGCACAACTGCAGCAAGCATCTTTCAGTAAACTGTCTTTGCAAGAAACTAGCCTTGAAGTTGAAAACAAAAGTATCCCTTAGCTTTCCTACGCTCCTGAATCAAATACGTTAACCTAGGCATCTACCAGTGTTCGCTAATACAGAACATGAGATTTCACATATTGAAGTTGCATCCTTGTTTTATTACTCAGATTAATTTAGTAAATAATTGAAATTGAAATGATATCTCCTACCTTTACCCATGAGAAATTTGGGCAATATCACAAGCACTTTGTGTCTCACTGTACCAGTTTGATGGTTGCAAAGCAGTCAGCTTTCCACTGCTAAACAAAACAGCTTGAGGTTCAACAAATCAGCAGTGTTGGCATCTGATAGAGCTAAAGTAAGGGGGAGGAGAGTAGTTGTGAGATGGCACTGACAACTTCATTTCCACTTCTGTGCAAATTAAATGTAGGCTGGGGCACAGAAATGGAACATAATTAGACATAAAAAGTAGGACTGCAGGCTCTGGTTGACTGAAGATATTAGTACAGTAAAGAAAAAGCCAATTAAACTCATAGTTTAACTTAACAAACTGCAGCATTAATAATGCTCATAGAACTACAAGCCAATACCAACAGAAGCCCAGCTCTGGAAAGGCAACACTGAACACCTCCAGTGGTAGCCTAATTCCATTTTACAATATCTCCATTGGAAAAATGCATTGTATTCACTAATGCCACCACATTGGAGAAAAACATATATGGAAGCAACAGCTGTGATCACTGAAATATGAGTGTACAATATGAGCAATTAACAGCTGAATAATAAAAGATAACAGAAAAAGTGCATTATCCTCTTTTGATAGTTTCTAATTGTTCTTCCATGCTAATCTATACAACATATGTAGGCACAACTGAATAACTGTTCTAACTTACATCGCTTATACATCTTTCAACCCGCTAACCAGAAAAATTAGCACAATATTGCACAATCATCTATTGTGTTAGGCTATTTTTAATGACATTTTGCAACTAGTAGGAGATTTATTGTCTACGCAGAATCTGCCCAATAGGCAGCTAACATATCATTGCTGCAGCTGTCTCTGAATTTGTCATGTTACAAAGCTGACTCAGACAGTGATTTTGTGCCAGAAGATTTTTGGCGGCAGTAGCAAAAATCCTACTAATATCCCCTCTAGAAAGCACAACTGCTACTCTTGGAAGTGTGGAAAAGGCCAAGAAAAGAAATAAATAAATCAGCTGATAAATCAAATAAGCTGGTTCCAAAATGCTTCAGCAATCATTGTCAGAAGTTCACAGTAGATGAACCCTAATGCTAATTAATTCCTCTAACAACATCCTATTTCAAGTTGTGGAAAGAAGTCCAGACACAAATACTTGCTCATTACAGTATTTCTCTCCCTCCTCTTCCAACAAATGGTTAAGTTTTAACTTTGTTTCCCCTGCCATGTTGTTTCTTAAATAATTCTCACATAATGTTGCCCAGCTCACACACAAACACTTAATTTGAGGCTTTAAAATAATGGGGAAAATGGATGCAAACAGTGGTTCTTTACAGCAATATATCACCTAGCTCATACAAGTTCAAGTTTAGTGCTCAACTGGGAGAGACTAGAGACAAATGCCTGCCCTAACCAAGATGAATTTGCTTCTCAGCCATTCCCAAGGAAACATGAAGATAATTTCCTTTTCAAACCATCTGCCCTACTGTTCTCCTATGTAAATCTTCCCAAGACAAAGATTGCTTTATTTGTGCAAGTTCTGACCCAGGATAACAGGAATGGGTGTGGAATGAGAGGGTCAGGGAAAGAGGAAAGGAATAAATAAATAAATCAGATGCTAATGCATAATTTCTCCAAATTTGTATGACATAGGGTAGCGGGTTATAAAAGCAACATAAAATAGGAGGAAGGAGAAGAAAAGTGAGGAAGAAGCCTAGCAAACAAAAAATGGTGAAAATTCAGGGTGCCCAAAGAAAATCTGCTGATGCAAACAGGTAACAAGTCTCTTCAGGAAAGAAACATTGAGAATTACAAAAAAACCCGCTTAACATCTCTATGTAAGCCTACCTTTTACATAGCAGAGATGTAACTTGGGATTTCCTCATGACTGCAGAAATATAAATCATTAAATAGTGGACTACATTAAGTTTTTAAATAGCAGGTATATATTTAGGAATCCAATACTTATTTACAGATTTTATCCATTTATATCTATATACAAATATAATTTCACAGGTCAATTGAAGTTTCCACTTATACCCCAGTTTAAAGCAGATTAAGTGTACCACTGCTTTCTCTCCAATTAGACTTATCTGTGAAACCAATCCAATATTAAACCAAGGTTTACTAACATCACTTGTTAAAAGGGAAAAACTCCCCAAACAGCTAAGACTGATTTGGAAGTACTCATTCAGATTGAAATTACAAGGTGGTTCATTTTGAATCTGGGATTTGATTGATTTTTTTTTTTTTAAGTAGTTATTTTTGCACTGCCTCAGTGTTCAATTTTTTTGCCAACAGTAAATTTAGACTGAAGGCACTCCGAAGCAGCAGACGACGTGTGATGGTTTGGACCTAATTAAAGCCTGAGCAAAAGCCTAGAAAACTTGGGAGTATGAGGAATCGAGTACAAAATCAGAAGTTCTCTGGCATGTAGCCAAGTGAAAATCTTTGGCTTCATAGTGTGTTGAATTAGCCATCTTTTGCATAGGAAAAAGCTTTGTTAGTGCAAAAGGTGTTTAAACGGATCCCGTGCCAGCTTCCTTGAACAGCCAACAGACACATATATATCCACATCTAGGAGAAGGATAAAGTCAGAATTTCTTTATTCCAAGCTGATCTCATTTTTGCTGCAACAGCCTCTGCGGGGCACTGGAAGTTGGAGTAAGCTAGATCAATTTTCAGCTCATCTAGTTTGCATGAGCAATGTGGCTGGCATCTGGTGGCTCTAAAAATAAATATAATTAAAAAAAAAATCAATCCTGAGATGGTGGAATTAATGTTTCACATCCCTTTTGGCAGCTTGTATCTCTCTATTTGCCAGCTACTCTATTTTCTTTCTATTTTCTCTGGTTGACTATGTTTCATGGTTATTCAGTAGATTTATGTATTTTCTTATGCTATTGCCTTAGCACTGTCAAACATCCAAGATGTTAGTTTCTGCTAGCTAACTCTCTTCCTACTAGATGACAAGGACTTCAAAAAGAAAATGATCATCTTGAGTCTTTGTTATCCAACTTTCCCACTTGCACCTATACTGCATGTAGAGTTTGTCCGAGGTGGCAACTTGGTAGCAAAGCAAGACTGAGAGCGCATCAGTATCTGCAAATCCTATCAATGCATATGAGCTGTTGGAATTCAGTATCAAACAAAGGAGCAGTATGCCCTGTCATGCACTTAATCATAAGGCTAGTAGACTTAACTATGAGTACACACGAGATATAGGTGTTACTGAAAACCTCTGCACATTTTAGTGGTATATCAAAGTTCAAATCAGAAGGAAGTGGCTTTTGAGTACCAAGATCTAAATCACACTGGAACTGAGTATTTAAAAATGAAAAATTTACAGAGTCACTAAAAGCCAGTATGGAAGAAAATCAGGATTTTTAGACACCCTCCATGGCTGCACAAAGTGTCAGCAGGTATCAGAAAAGCCCACAGATCTATCTGTCCATGGTGCATACACCATGGCTACTTAGATCAATATTTGAGTATTGCTAATATTTGGGATGTTCCAAGAAACATTTTTAAAACCTTTGCACCCATAATTAACAACAGAGCCAATTAGTGTTGCTTATGATTATTTCAGAAAATAAATAGATCACCGATGTTCTATTTTTCCACGCCAACTGCACATGCATCACGAGACCGTGGGTCTAAGAAATCTTGCTTCGTACAGCACTTTTCAGTTCAGAACCTGCAGTATCCTTCCGCATGCAGCAATGCAATGTAACAACTTCTAGAGATTTTCCTAGGCTCACACTTCACCATGGCATTATCAAGCAGATGCAAGATTTCTGAGGAAGGCAAACAGCTGAAAGCTTGTACATTTATAAAATTTTGGCTGAAATTCAGCATTCTAACAGCTGCAGCCATGTTCATGACATTTTGAAAAAATCTGAACTTCAGTCCCACAAAGATTTGCTTTTGTGTGCAAGTTTTTACTGCCCTATTTTAGGACTCAGAAAGGACTCATCATGTCTCTCTCTATCAGGGCGAAGCTTTATTTTTAATGAATAGTAATTAAGAACTGAAGCACCACCCTCCGTCCACCCCCACATGGCTAACAACTCCAGCAACCATCTCTTCACTATTCCCTTTCCTCTTTCTTCAGCACTGGAGGCATAACATACATAGTATAGGACCCTCCCATCTCTTCACAGAATTAGACAGATGAACAAACTAGGACCAAATCAGGAAGCAATTCAGATTATGGCATTATTTCAAAAGCCATGTGTACTTTGAACATTCCTTGAAATGCCAGCAGAATCTGAAGATCAGTAATTTTATCAGTTTTCATATCTGGGACACATTTTACATAGCAAGAGCTTTCAAGGATTGAAGGTTTAGCACTCTCTGCTATCCTAAAAATCAGAGGATAGCAAAATCCAGGACAGAATCTGCCCTAAAACCAAGAACAGTTAGAAGTCTCACATTATAGATGTTCATATTCTCCATATTGTTGTGAGCTATATTTGATATTACCTGTCTAGTGCCAGAGCTATGCAAAGTACTTCACAAAATGCAGGAAATCAAGATTTAATCCTAGGAAATTTGCCTCTCCAGTTTTAGGAAAAAAAACCACACCACCATATAGAGGTTCACAAACTGTAGGGGACTACTTAGGCAGTCTTCCCCTCTGATCATTATTTGAGTTGTCCTTACAGATGGCCTTTAATAAAGGATTTATAACTGAATAATTACATATGCAGTCATTTCAAACATCTATGCTTTTAGTACCATATTCATAATTGTGACATATCAATGAATAAACCCCCCCACACACACCATCCTTTTCTTCCTGCAGACCCACAAAAGAATTTATAATCTTCTACCTCTCCTCAGTCTTTACTTTCACTGCTTCCACACTGTTTTCAGCTGGGCTTGTTGACAGACACACACGCACTTCCCAATTCCATTCTAAACTGGAGGTGACTTAGTTTGCAAGCTATACTTCATTGGTTTACATTTGTTATTGAGCGTCCTTCTCATATAATCATGGTATACAGAAATCCATACGTACACAAACACTGTTGCAGAGTAGTTTCACTAGAACAGGTGCTAGAGCTAATACTACATATTGGTTGTTTGCAGCAGTGCAAAAACATAGACTGGTGGGTGCTCCTATCTATGTCTGATTGTTTATGGAGCCACACAGGTGCCATCAGTAATAACTTTTGACAGTCATTTGCAGGATTTATGCTTGAGAAACTGAAGTTGTAAATCTGATAATCTAATCATTCACTTGTTTTTTTAATCAAATTTCAGTCACGTGTATGGTTACATACATGCACTCTGGCTTGCTTGCTTATGAACACATCAGTTGCTTGGGATGAGATTTATGGGGTGGATCACTGGTAAACAACTTTGGCATCTCATTTCAGTTTTATCTGGGGAGAGGTAATAATGTGAGAAAGACTAAGGAATTATTCTGTGCTCGCTAGTATTTTAAAACCATAATATACAACACCTCCACCACCTCCATGGTGCTTTGGGTACCTCTGGCAATGTTAGTATTTCATAAACG
Organism: Pandion haliaetus; assembly: GCA_013401275.1. Taxonomy (NCBI): domain Eukaryota; kingdom Metazoa; phylum Chordata; class Aves; order Accipitriformes; family Pandionidae; genus Pandion; species Pandion haliaetus. The sequence continues at coordinate 29,519 of VYZV01000059.1, forward strand.
ACAAGTTCACTTAGATAGAGATACTAGAAAAACCAGCAAAAAGCTACTTCATTATTTTCAATCCCAGCAATAAACATGGTATGTTAAAGACTTCATAAACGACAAGTTCACTTAGATAGAGATACTAGAAAAACCAGCAAAAAGCTACTTCATTATTTTCAATCCCAGCAATAAACATGGTATGTTAAAGACTTCAGTTAATGATCTTAAATCTTTCTAATGATATGAAACATTTTGAGACCAACTGTTTGTCACAGATAGGATATTCTTTGGGTTTATTTGCTATGATCTAAACTTTTATATTTAAGCAATTTTATAAAACATTGTTGACAGTAGTTAACATGCTAGGCTTGTTTTAATCTAACTACAGAAGGCAAACCTACAGATAGAGCTACAGAAAATTTTATTCCACTAGATGCAAGTTTAGTTAGATATTCACTGGGGAAAAAACATCTGGAATAAATCTCCATATCATCACAGCTCCTTGGCCTCATTGACTGATACACTACAGGACTATGAAGGGAGTGGAAGGAATATAAAAAGAAAAATCAGTCTTTTCAGCCCAAGTCTGTTTAGAAAGGCATGAATTTAAGTAGGATCATCTTCTTGCCTTCTCCATCTTTGTTTTGGCCTTAGTTCTGTAGAAAACCTTCAAAATGGTAAAGATAGAATTTGATCTTTGAACACATCTTTTACAGACTATCTCTGCAAATTCAAAACTAAATTTTTGCCATCCCAGAGGCATAAAAAAAAAAAAAAATGGAATCAAAGTCTCAATAACGTGCATGACAA
>VYZV01000059.1:60518-73114 GCA_013401275.1 Pandion haliaetus
TAACACGCAGGGAGATATCAACATAGAAAGTCATTCAGTAACACTTAATACCTGCTGCCCTCACCATCTTTAACAGGTTATACTGCTGCCTGAACTCATGGGTTGGAAGAAAAGAATTCCCCAAATTAACCTACCAGATCCCTTATTCAGGTGACTCACTAACAATTCCGGAATTTCCATCTAGGCATGCTGGCTTTCAATTGTCGTATCAAGGAAGGTATTTTAGGCACTTGCAATGATAGAAAAATGTTGAATACACGTAGGCCAAGTCCGACAAGGTTGGGAATTAGGACCAAGAGTGAAAGCGTGACAGCTGTATTTGTACTCCTGGTCTGCAACTATAGCACGTCCTGTGTTGATGCTCAAGAATTTACCTGAAAACGCTTTCCTGAGAGTTTGCAACACATTCTTAGCAGTTCCTGGTATTTTTTCTGTTTCTTTCTTCCTCCAATTTTGCAGCCTTTTTAATCTCACTTTTACTCTTCCATACACTTTAATTAAACTCACTGAGCTTTTGAAGATTTCTATTAAATAAAAGCATATCTTGCACACCAGGTGGGCAATTACAAGCACTCACTGCTCTGGTCTGCTGGTGGATTTTTCAAATTAACTCACCTAGCTCTTATAAGAGTAGGAACACATCATTAGACAACATTCACATTCCAAGGAGGCATTAGGAAAAGTGAGACAACTGCGTTTCACTTATTTTTAAGATGTAAACAAAACTGATAATATAGCCACTTACAAGTTATCGAGTAAAAGAGGCGAATACCAATAAGATATGCAGAAGTTTTGGGGACTGCAGTATTTTAACTCTTATATTTAAAGAACTAGTTATTGCTTTCCTGTTTCTTGCCAGAATTTTTTGGCAACAATAGTAGACTACTACTATAGAGTCAAACGAGATACCTACTGAAAGCTGCTAACTCAAATCAAACTAGTATTTTGGGTTAGATTTTTTTATTGAAGTTCTGCATATTATAAAAGCATTTATCCAGTATTTCACGTCTCATAAATAAGGATTAAACCAACTGAAAATTAGCAAATACTGTACAGTATTAGTAATTCATTGGGCTGACATGACAGGCCCTTTCTGCCAAGACAGGCAGAACACCAGCTTGAATGGACGTCATTGAACAAAATTAAGCAGCAAGCTGTTTATGTATTGTTTGTCCAAGCAAAAGAAACAAAAGATGCCAGCGTTTCACTTGGCATTTTTCTTAGATGTCCTATCAAATCAAGTATCCAGCTATAGATACAGAGCATTGGCTGATACATCGCTGATATAACTTCAGGAAGAGACAGAAAATTCACGGCAATTCATATAAGCACAGTCTTTCAATCTCTGTTTCTTCCCCCCTGGTCAGACTGATCATACCTTACATAAAACTGTTAGAAACAAGGTGTAGAAGTCCAGAGCCATGGCGATCAACACCTCTGGACAACCAGCCAAAATGCTGACAGGGAAGTGGTAAAAGCTGACATTCATGTAAACGTGTCCCAGCGCTGGGGACCTACAATGTTGCACAGATGTGCATTTCTGTTGAGGCTGGACGTGAACACATGACATCTCAGTGAGGCAACAAGACTGTGAGCTGCTCTGAAAGACTACTTTGAAACTGCAATGAATATACAATTTGCAAGGATGTGTGGAATATCAGGGTATCTGATTAAGGGCAATTCAGCAAAAGACAGGAAAAGTAATACATTAACCACCCAGCTGTACAAACGTTAAGAAGCAGGAGAGGACAGAGACGATAAAGCAGTGATGGCACTGCTTTCAGACTCTCTGCTCTGATCTGCGTGGCCGTGCTGTGCACATGCCCATCTGCATCTCTAGAGGCTGCGCTCAGCCTCGGTACTGGCTGGACCTACAAATGGCAATGGCAAGGCGACCAAATCTGTGCAAATCATAGAATCTAGTCATACTGTCCAGAGACCTGTACCTGGAAACAGCTCCTCAAGTGGCATGGCAGAACTTTCTGGCTTCCCTTCCCCTTGCCTTCAGAGATTCCATAATTGATATAATACGAGGATGAACACCGCAACTGTGAAACTGGCTTTTAATGGCAATAAGGGACTCTGCAATCAGAGTTATAACTGGCTGGTTTAAATTAAGCAGTGTGACATAGTACAGCTGAAGTTTCTCCACACACAACCGACTTGTATTAGCAACGTTATATCCTTAACTCATCTCAAGATACTGCTGTAATTATAAATACCTCTCATACTGTGAACAAATTTACTTACCAATACCCTGAAAGCAGTTCTCTAAATCTTAAAAATAGATCACTAAATTAAGTGGTCATTCAAGCAGCTTATCTCATTAATCATGAGGAGGGAAATATCTTATGATTTACAATCAAAACCAAAACTAATTTTCTCTCAAAGGCCAAAACAATTCACTTGAACACCCTTAAAGGAAACATAAGAATAAGACAGCTGATAATAACTTTGGACAAATCTACTGGAGTTTAAATGTTGATTGCATTTGGCTTATGTGACTGCATTTTTTCTTTTCAAACTTTTCCGTGTTGGACAATTAAGAAACAAGTCTTGTCAAAGCATAGATTTTTTTTGTGTGTTTTGTTGCCCTTCTGGTGGAAGAGGATACAGTTCTTCCATGACCTCTTTTTCTTTTTTAAAGCACTTCTATAAATGCAAAAAAATCCACAATTTTATAGGAAATCTGGCTGAACTTATTCGGGCCTACTTAGTCTATGTAGGCAACATCATGAATGGCCAACAAGAAAAAAGTCTAGAAGACCAGAACTGTATGTAGCCTTGCCATTACATCATCTTCTCAGCTGTATTGTTTAATCCTGAATGCTTATCACAAAGTTGCTTTCAAGCAATCCATGTATTTCCATATGGTCCCATTTGATTTCATAGTCACTAAATTTATGGTAAAGAAAAAAAGAAAAAAAAGAAAAAAAAGAAAAAAAAGAAAAAAAGAAAAAAAGAAAAAAAGAAAAAAAGAAGTAGTACACGAATCTCCGAAGCATGATTGTATCTATTCAGTTTGTCAAGGAATACGATACCTATAGTCCCACTGTTATTTATAGAATAGTTTTTGTATGGATCTTCTATATGGAACTCTCATTGAAACTGATAGAAATATAAGTTCTAAAAAATAGATTAAATAGATGAAGGTCAAAAAATTTACTTACAAATCATTCCTTACCTACTAATAATTTGCTGGTGGAAACTTCCCCAGAGTTAAATTCTAAAAATTATATGACCTGTTTAGGACATGTTAAAGATAAGGAAACATTCTACATTACTGAATTCTGTTTTAAAAGAAACATGACGATACCCAAAACACCTTTTCTTTTTCTATGCTCATGCCATCTAGATTACTTTCAGTATCTATCATGTTATCTAGGTTACTTTCAGTATCTATCCTGATACATTTCAAAGAAAGTTAATTTGCCTTTGCTACATACCCTCATACAAGCAAAACAGCAAAGCTAATAGAATGGAGTTATAATTTAATAAGCACAATAGAATCTCATAAGAAGGTGTTAATTGGGCTATAGATGATCCCATAGCATTGTGTTATACTCTATATCACATGTGATTTACCCCTATTAGTTCTAATGTAAAGTGGATTTAAACCTATTTTCTGAACATTTGACTCCTTGAAAGGTTATGTAGAGATAGCAACAGCAATTAACATCTTTTATTATTATTATTATTATGCAGAATATTTTAAGTTTTCTAAACTAACAGATACAGAGAAATCAAAATTGCACATTACTTTTGAAAAAAAGAGTTTAACAAGGTAAGAATCACATAATTTTTGCGGAATAGGCACATTCATAAAAAGCGTTTTTAAACCATTTCCAACCCAGCTATGGTTGGCTGTTACAACAGGTCAATTAGCCCTTTTTCAGACCACCAAGCCTCTACCGTTTTTTAGATCAGGTTTTTCATACACTGGTTGCCCTATGTGCTCTGCTGAACTTTTTAACTCCGAGGCTCAGTGACTTCCAAGTAGAGTAACGTAAACTGCTCCCATGGGAACCTTTGGAAGCTACACTTACAATACGTCCTGAATCTACTCATATGACAAAGGGTGACAGGTCATCTCAGCACTAATCCTAAATCACTTAAGTGTATCAACTGTCCTCAAAATAAGGGTTATGCAACACGTGGCACTGCAATCCCACAGTGTTGGGCTGAATTTCTATCACGACAGATGAACAGTGAGATTGATATGTGTATACCTGTGGGTGCACACACACGCACACAGAAAAGGTTGATCCACTTGTGTTAGAGAGATGTACTTTCTACAACGTTTCTAACTATATTTAGAGAGTCAAACTTTATTTGATTCACAAAAGCAGCAAGGAATGCATGGATCATACCAAAGGCAAATGGATTGATTTATTTCTAATCAGCTCTAGTAAGACCCTAAGCCTATGGAAGTGGAATACAGACTTTCGACTGGTTTGGGTTATTTTTTCTTCTACATAGGTGAAATTTTCAGACCCAACTTTCAGAAGTAATACACATTGTTTAAAGTGGGGAACATTTTAAAAAGACAGCCTTATAAACTGGCTAAAACTTCAGCTTTGTACTCACACTCTTCTCATTTAAAGGCTGTAAATTTTTTCCGGTGATAAATGAGAACAGTTATAAAAAAAACCCCAAAACTATATTATCTATTTTGAAATAATTATTTCCTGCTTGATTTTCTAAAGGTTTTGGTAGCATATACATTAGTGCTGCATTCCGCATTTCAGTTCTAATCCTTTTTTATTTCACATTTACAAGTATAATTTTAGCATTGTTTTCCTAATGATTGTAGCCACTGATTACAAAGAAGGATCAAATTAACTAACTCCTTCTATGCTTACTTGTATTTTAGCTGTAGACTTTATGTGAAAAAACTACTGGGAAATATTTTTCCTTGTAATTTACTTCATACATTCAGAGATTTGAATTTATTTTCAACCCTTACCCATTACATCAAAACACAATAAATTCAGTATTGTCTTGATGTATTTTACAGTGACCAAGAAAAATGTTTAGGTGAGGTATCAGGAGTTATGAACTCGGAACCAACATAGTTTAAGGGACAAGAAAGTGTAAAAAAAAAAAAATAAAAAACAGAAAAAAAAAAACCAAAAACAAAAAAAAACCAAACAGCCTCTTACAACTACAAACCCTCTTCACTGGGACTTGATTTTGAGGACCTCAATGGTGTGACGAGCACGAAGGCAGATAGAAACAACTCCATGGCAAGATAGGATAGAGAGATCACTCTAGTCTTGAAGCCACCTTTGTACAAGGATTTGTAGCTTTATAGATTTAAGACCATAGCAAAATAATTCTGGAAATAAAGGGTGTATTTGATTGTCACTAAATAAACAAAAGTACTGCTGAAATGAGTTCTCATCAGGATATAACAAAGAGCAAATAACTCCTTAAAATTTCTTCCAGCTCTTATTTTTAATGGATTTCAAAAGAGAATCAAAATGAGCTATATCTAAAAAGAAGTCAAACCTTACTTGGACGCAGCTTAGAGGTTTCTCACAGACAACAGGCAAAAGGTCACAGAAAACGCTTTGCCTCATATCTACTGCAGAATTTGGAGGCTTAAAGTACTTACACTGCTTTTATGAAGCATGTAACATGAAACTTTCATCTAGCTATAGTCTTTAGGCAACACACTGTGGTAAGATTGAAGGAGAGGTGGTCTGGACGAAAATCGATTCTTTTTGCTTGCAGCCAGATTTACTGTAGTGAATGAAAGCTAGAACATATTGACATTTCTGGCAGAAAGTTTAAAAAAAGCTGAAGAAAATAGAGACTTTTCATTCTATTATGAGCTGAGCAGCTGAGGACAACACATATAGAAACAAGAAATCATTACTAAAACAGAACATAGCGGAAGCAATTTTGAGGTATTAATTTTGCACCAGAACAATATTTTCAATGCAAGGAATCCAAGGTGGGCTTGTTCCTTTGCTCACACGAGAAGATGAACAAGATCCTGCAAAATTAATGAAGCAAGCTGTAACAGATCAGAGTCTGACACCATGCGAAGGAGTTCTGTGTAGACTTCATCATAATTATGTGCAGGCAAATAACTACATCTGAACCTGCCAGGAAACAGGGCTGATGGTTTCACAGGCTACATTTCTAGAAAACAACAATGTAAATAGAAATTGAATCTTCCTCTGTTAAATAATGTCAGTTCTATTTCTTTCGAACAAATGAGCTCTCTTGCACTACAGGTTATGTGAAACTATAGGACCAGGTTGGTACTGAAAAGGCAGCACACTCAACTCTACGAACATGCTACTGATGTAATTGAAAATTCAGCAATACTGCACAGAGTAATTGAAAGATGCAAACGGCTTTGGTCTAATATTTCCATTATCTAATATTGCAAACATCAATCTCTGACTCACATACACAGTAGTAAGAGTTGTTTTAAGATCATAAAAACAATTAAAATACAATTATAATGAATGTTCAAGTCTTCTAATTTAATTAGTCTACACCTGGTTTTACTACATCAAATTTCTTTTAATGTTTTATATATTAAAAGCAATTATGAATTTACAAGCAATAGAGTAGGGGAAAAAAATCTTTTACCAGAAACAAATTTTATTTGTTTAGAAGTCTTCTTACAGTAAAAACACTTACAATGCTTATATTGAACAACACCTGCCTTTGCCAGCTTTTAGGATAGGCACAATCACTTTTGGCTGGTAAGAACGGGAGAGAGACTATGATAATGGAATATTTTGAAAACTGACTACCTACATTACAAGCCCTCAAACTGAACACAAAAAAGTTACAAGCAAACTGTAGGGTATGACGTCCTTGACCTTATAAAGACAGAAGAAACAGTTCTGCTTATCAACTCTGACATGCAGGTGAGGGATGATATGGGCACTGAAGAGGAATACATAGTGATAGGCTACAAAGTCCTTCGTAACCAAACAATATGTAATTCAAGGCATAAACTCTATCTAGCATTTAAAAATTTCCTTGGTCCAAGGAGGGATTATGTTGGAAAAAGAACAAGATCTAGTGCTGTCGTGGTTTAACCCCGGCCAACAACTAAGCACCACGCAGCCGTTCACCCATTCCCCCCCCACACCCAGTGGGATGGGGGAGGAAATCGGGAAAAGAAGTAAAACTCGTGGATTGAGATAAGAACGGTTTAATAGAACAGAAAAAAAAAAAACTAATAATGATAACACTAATGAGATTACAACAATAATAATAAAAGGATTGGAATATACAAGTGATGCACAATGCAACTGCTCACCACCCGCCGACCGACCAACCCGGAAGTCCCTCCTCTGCAACGCGCCCGCCGCAGTTCCTAAAACGTCATATGGTATGGAATACTCCGTTGGTCACTTTGGGTCAGCTGCCCTGACTGTGTTCCCTCCCAGCTTCTTGTGCCCCTGCAGCTTTCTTGCTGGCTGGGCATCAAAGGCTGAAAAGCCTTGACTTTAGACTAAACATTACTGAGCAATAACTGAAAACATCAGTGCCTTATCAACATTCCTCTCATACCTAGCTCAAAACTTAGCACTGTACCAGCTGCTAGGAAGACAATGAACTCTATCCCAGCTGAAACCAGGACAAGTGCACATGAACGCAGAAGCGCCTGTGCCTCTCTCCAGATCTTCTGGGATGATGCTGGCCATTGCTCAAGCTTTGCCATGGTGCTCTTTTCTTTCACACCTTTGAGTGACAGGGCCAAGGGCCATTTAACTGTATCTCCCACTTTGAGACACATCCTCTTCCGAGTTATGCCTGTCCACTCTTGCAGCTGAGGTGATTTCTCTCTGCATATACACTCTTCAGGCAAACACCAAGCTCTTTGGCTGAACAACTCCACCTCAGTGCCATACGCACTAGCAACAACGAGGACAAAATGAAACCAAGTGTTCTGTTTGCTTTAACCATCTTCCTCACCCATGCAATGCAATGCCACATGTCCCCTAGCATGTGGTAAACAACATCAAGGAGACAGCTCAACATGCCTTCCATCCTGCACCAGCTATCCTCCTAGGGCTATTCTTATCTCAGGCAATCTCGATTTCGGCAGGCTGCTTTTCCTGTGCCCAGGAGTGATGTGCAAGGTGTTCCCAAGTTGCACTAGTACTGCCAAAGCACAGTAGGCAATGGGATCCTACTGGCAAGGTCAACTGGCTTCCTTGTTGATGATGTACAATTAAAATTCAAGCTGAAATGGATTCAATAGCCACTTAAAAACTCAGGCCGCTGAGATACTCAACACTTTCTATTTTAAAAGAGAACTAAATGACAAGAAGAAAGTTTCATATAGAGCCTGCCTAGAGTGAATCAGTCACTGAGACATACATTTATGAATCATTTTAAGCGGTATGCTACCAACAGACCACCAGCTGGAGTAAAAAAAAAAAAATCTTTTGACTTCACCGTAAAGAAAAGGTAGTTAAAACTGGAACTCCTAATAAAAGTATTTCCATAAAAATATAAAAAAGTATCGCACAGCATTTTCAAGAGGCAAAAATCCAGAAGACCAAAAGCTTGATTAAAGTAATATAAAAAGATACCAGTACAACAATTCCAAATTAATGTCCTGGTAAGGTAAAGAAAACAAAGACAATGTAATAGAAGTATTGTCGAACAAGTATTGACATGTGACTTTTTTTTCCAGTATCACTTAAAAAGTATTGTTTGTATGCCAGTAAACACTAACTACTCATACTTGGAGTCTGGCCATAGGAGATTTTGCAAAAGCTAACCTCAGGTTTTGAAGCTAGAAGAAGTAATTCCCCAATTCCTACTGCTCGAGTAGGCTGTTGGAGATGACAGGTGGCTTCTCCATCAGAGGGAGACAAAGAAGCACATTTCCTTAACTAAAAGGCATGGTCGCTATGCAAGACAGAACCAATGACAGGCCTTGTCAGCAACTGTAGAGGCCTTGAGGAAAACAGGAATGGAAGAATCAACAGGAGGAAAATGTAAGAGGCCAGTGTAATATTTCCCTGATCACATTTCTCTCTCCCTCCCTCCATTCTCCCAATAAAACATGCACATTTCAGTACTGGAAAGAATTACCTCTACATGGGTTTCTTTCATCAGTCTGGCACACGCTGTGTGTAAGATAATAAGGAGAATGAATGTTATTTTCCTCCTGCCAGATGTGATCTGGAGTCAGAAACACCTCAGCTACAAATGAGTTCTACCAGCTCTGCAGGAATCCTCTATTTTATTTTTAAGTGACTTAAGTAATCTGAAAATTATTTGCATCCACAAATTTTCAATCACGAAGTGGTTGGAGGCTAATTAGAGAATAATCTTTCCAGCAGGGAAATATTCACACTTATTTTGCATTAGCAGGTTCTGCTCACTTAAAGTAATGTTTGCAAATTTGTTCTAACAAAGTATGTTAATAAAAGCATGGGTTTTGAAAGAGTAGATTAAAACCTCTTGAAAGCAGAAATCCATCCACTGGTGCACTTACATCCTGATGGCACCAAATACTTCCAGTTGAAGAGTTGGGACACATTCCATTTGCCACGCCTACAAATAACCCCATCCTTCTCCACAACCTTCAGATAAACTCAGACCTGAAGATTTTGTACATATGCTTTCTTAGCTTTGTGACAGACAGACATTTTTATTCTTTGAAAACATTCTCTTACTACTTATTACTCATTCATATTGGCACAATTTTTGCCTATTTGATTAAAACTCCATGAGGATACTATGCTGTGATTGTAAAGTCACCTGATTTGTCAGAAGAAACAAAAATTCTGGCCAAAAAGTATTAACTCCATCTAAGCTTCAGCAGAAACCAGAAAGTGTTGCAAGATCTTTCCCTGTTTGCATTGTCTACCCAAATTCCCACTAAGGTAGCTCAGCCAAGTCTTTACCCATTTTCCAGAACATGCACTTTGGTTCCTCTAATAGCTTCAAAACTTCCTATTCTGAGCAGTTACAGCTCTGACTCCCCTCTCACATCAAATCAGAAGAGACATTTAACCTTCACTCTATCATTCCAGTACCCTATGCAGCTCTAGTTACAAGTACAAATTATATTCTAAGTTTTGTAGATGCTTTTAATATCTCTAATAGAAATCAATCCACTTCTTGTCTATTACTCAGCTATTTAGACAAAGCAGCTCAAAGACCAGCTTGTAGTATACACCACAATTTTCAGAAATGACGTTACCACACAGTTCAGCGGGAGTCAAGAAAGCTTGAGACTTCAAAACAAAATTTCCTATAGCAAACAGGATGAAGTGTTCTTTCCCATTGCTGTGCCATGCTTTACTCCCTCTCCCTCCAAAACTGGGGTGGGAATAGGAGGGAACAACCCCCAAACACAATTTCAACATTAAAGAGACTTACCAAATAAAAGCTAGTTGCAAACCAGAACATGAACTTTTGGAAAACAAAACAAAAAAACCCAAACAAACAAAAAAAGGAATTTTGGTAGTATTCTGGTGCTTAAAAAATGCTGCTCTAGTTGATATAATCCCATCAAAACTGACCTTTTCCATAAATATCCTGGGAAAAAAGAAAGTAATCTAAAGTTCTCATCGAGTTCTATTGGGTAAGTCCTGGACAGGGTTTGGCATAGGCACCTCATTTGCCCAGCTCACTGCTGCAAATCTCCAGTTCCTTAACACAACAGCCACAGTTTAATTGCGGTAGCATGGAATTTGCTACAGCCGCAAAGTTTCTTACCCATGTCTTGGGTGTGCTTTGCCACTATCCACTATACAGAGAGCTTGGAACTGCTATGCTAAATTGTTCTTGAAACCTGAGCTAGATTATGTTTGCACTAATATTTGTCAGCAGCATAGACAGACCTCAGGATCTCATCAGCCACTGCATTTTAACAACGCAAACCAGAATTGCATTCTCCTATGAAACCAAACAAAACAAACAAAACCCCAGAGTATAACTTACTACTCTCTAACACCCGCAGACTTCAAAGACACTAACTCAGAAAAGCATTCAATTTTATCTTTTGAAAGAGATCAGTTCAGAAAGCTTAGTTTCACTATCTGCCCAAGCAAAAAAGCTTTATGTGATCTAAGATGGCATAGTCTAATAGGAAAAACTGCCAGAATGATAAATGTTAAAATAAGTGAGGAGTGGGACTGAAGTGGCATTAATGTAACATCCCTCAAAGGCAGATCACAAATTATGAGAAGGTTGATTACATTGGGGAATTGAAAGATTTTAAGCAAGATAACACTAGTAGCATTTAGCAAAAAGACAATAAATATGTAAAAATATGGACAATATTAATAGAGTGCAAGGAAAAAATTTGATACTGACAAAAATAGTCTCAGAACTATGATGAGGAGCAGTTGTGTTGTACTTCTCTGAAGTTAAAGCTATTAGTAGCATTATTAATTGTATTAGAACACCACTTTAAGTTATGATGGCACACTGCATTAATTCTTATAAACACATATAACACATGGCAAAGTCTTGAACCCACACTAGACAAAAGGAGAAGTGTATTAAGGGCTGAATGGAGTGAATGTCTCATTGCTTTGGACGTATGGCAGAGCTGGTAGATTTGCTATCCTTCCTTTGTACTGGGCCATAAGAAAGTATCTAGAACATGTCAAACATTAGACAGGCACACACTGCAAATATGCACAGACACTTACAAAAGCTTAGTGCAACATACCTAGCCAGAATCACCCTGTCTACAAGAAGCAAACTTGCAAATAAGCAGTCAAATGTCACAGATACTCTCAGGTTGTAATTCAATTAACGCTTTCAATAACACAGCTATTACAAAAGAAAACTATACATGTATGGCGATATCAATATTACTCAGGAACCTTTAGCTGTAAAAGTCCTGATATGTGTCATGCAATGAATGTATCAATCTCCAAGTACTTGCGTCTACTTGATCCCTTGTTGTCTTTATTTGAATTAAAGGTTATGCCTGATTATGTAGAAAAAATAAGGAATGATCAAAAGAAGTGAAACTGCAGGCAAGTACTTCATATTTCTCAAATTTAGTGTGGCATATATTCCAAAGGACTAGAGACAAGAAGATGAATGAATTCACTTTGCACTAATTGCAGTGGGTAGCCTATAATTCAGTGACTTGCTACACTGCTTGTACCAGCCCCCTGCTACTACACCATATGGCATAAAAACACCACACTTTTTACCAGTGGCCAAAGAGCAGGTGTCACAGCTTTCACATATGCTTCTTAAGTATCACTTAAATAGAAACATCTAGCCTATAACAACACAATGAAACTACCTTGTTTTTCATGGATGCTATGTACTAATAGCCAAGCAGTTTAATACAGAGGGACAAAAGTGATTTATAAATGTTATGTTAGACTACATAGAAACCCTTTAGTGTTTTAAAAACAAAGCAAAAAAAAAAAAAAAATTGAAGAGCTTCCCATTAGACTAAGCAATTCACAGCACAAAGTGAATTCTGTTATACAATGGCTTAACGCTTTTTTTTTTACAGTCATTTTAATCATATTCACCACATTTCTATTGAGTTTAGAAAGAAATAGAAGTGCCATGGCTCCTACTGTAAAATGAAAAAATTATTAGTTTATCTGTTTCTAATATAT
>VYZV01000062.1:202-13202 GCA_013401275.1 Pandion haliaetus
ACCTCAGACCACTTCAAGCATTTGCCTTGTAAGTCAACTGAAGCCTTGTGGATTGCAGTTTGAAAGACATTACATTAAGACACCTTTGCTTACAGATAATTTTCTTATTGTTATTTAGGCATTTACATGAACTATGACAATGTAGACCACTTTCTCCTCTTGCTGCTAATTCCTCACCATCCATCAGGGCAAGAACAGAAATCTGGCTGGATATATATTGACCCACCCTACTATTTTTCACCCTTGTATTCAACGAGAGATAGGCTTGCAGAAGACCTGAGATACAGAGTAAAACACAAAGCCTGTGGTTAAGCGAAGAACCAGTTAGGCTCTTAGAAAGCAAATCCCTTCCCCGAGACTATTCACCAGACTGCTGGCTATGAGAGACAGAATTCTAAAAACATGGTTTTCTTTTCATTATTATGCTGTCTCTTTCTTATTTCCCTTTCTCCCAGGAGAAATGGGTAAGGGAAACACTGTTACTTTTGTTTACAGTTCATTTTAATTCTGAACTCCGAGGAGAGCACAAGTGAGATTCAGGCTGGCAATCCATTTCATTCTTTCGCCTGTGCTAACAGAGAGATACTGAAGCCTGGGTCGCAAGCATCATTGCTAGCATTACATTGATGGACTTATTTGAATGAAGAGGAAAAAATACAAAATATTTTCTTCTTCTACCTCCCCTCCAAACACACACACCATTCTAAAAATAATTTTCCTTTCCCCTCGAACAGTAAAAAGAGTAATGCTGTGCATCATCAATTGCACACTCAAGAAAGGAGGCACCAGGTACAAATTTGTTTAATACCTGATCAAAGGCTATGTGTAGCATAAGGGAATCCAAACTCCTAACACATCTGGGGCCAGTTAGTGGGACACTGGTATAACTACTCTGCAGTGTCTAGGTTAAAGCATGTACTGATTTGCTGCTTTGGTTTTGGAAGGATCAGGTCAGCTCCTGTATAAGCCTACCGACCTGCTTTGGCAGAAAGCTGCACTAGGTCTGCCTGACTTGATGCAACATGCTTTAAGCTCTCACAGTTGCACAAACTGATCCTGAAATGAAATGTGATGATGAAATACATTAATTATCAAACTCCTAGATCAGAATGGTGGCTTTTTTATCCACCTTTTCTCATCTGAACAGTAAAAAATTGCTTAAAGTGTCTTTTGAACTTACTGTGTAACACTGCTGCTATGCTCCCTGCAGCCATATGGGTAACTGGGAGACCTTGTGTAGCACACAGTTGCTCCGATTTGCTCCCCTCTTCATACGCACTGGAAAGAAGAGCAGAATTAAGGATCAACTTCTCATTGTTTCAGTCAGATCAGGAATCTCCCCTCCCAATATTTTATTTTAGTCATTTCTTTATGGCGTGGCAAGTTATAAGGACCTTGGTGCTCTGATCATATTGGAACAGTTCAGCCCATGCCTCTGTACTGGAAACCTTTTGGCCCACATGGTAAAGCCATTCATGACCCCAAACCTATGCCCCTACAGTTTCTACCCAGCTGTAGCAAGGCAAAGGTAGCAACCACCAATTCTGTTTTTCCTCCGCACTCCAGGCTGTGTACCATTCCAAAGTGTAGAAGGTACTTCAGTACCCATGAAGTCATCTTCCACAATAACCTCTGAGAAACAAGCAGGATAGTGCAACTTAATCTGGTGCTACTCACAAATTACAGCCTGCACATAAGAGAGAATCCAGTTCAGTTCATATATCTGAAATGCAGAGATACAACAATGTACTTACCGAGATATTAATGACTTAGAATAAGGTAGTACCCAAGGACCCAAGTCCCAGACAAGGCACATTTCACATAAGTCCTCTAAAGCCTGATTCAAAAGTGTAGGGACCTTCATACATAAAACCCATGATACCCTTCCCTAACACTTGGACACCATCACTTGCTTCTACAAATTCTAATGTATGACCTGCACTTCAAATGCAACCCCCCCTGGTGCTACCAGTAATGATTTGGATTAGCACTGAGATACTCCCACTGCCAGGGAAATAAAAATCTCATAGTCCCACTATCAGAGATTTCTGTGGCAACTCAGTGAATAACAGTAAAAGCAGCTGCAAAATAGCAAGTGAACAAAGACTACAGAGGTATAATGGTGACTCAACAACCTTTCAATTCAGCTATTAAAGTGTCTGCAGTTCCCTTTATGCTGCAGGTGAATCAGAAGTGATTGAGAAGAATTTATCACTCACTAGAGCATTAAAAAAAAGTTAAAGTTTCAGTGCAGACTTGCTGGGCTCTTTCAAATCTGAGTTTCTTAAAAATTCCTCCCTACTGTAACACCAATGAACTAAATGTCCGATGAACTGAATTTCAGCAGAGCTGAGTTTTGCAGGACTGAGTTAAAAGAATTAAGTGAATTAAAAGTGTACATACTGAGAGATTATAAGCTTCCAGTTGAAATATATAATCCTTCAGGAAATACTGATATTGAACTGCAAATTCGCTTGATCTCTTACCAAGCATCTATGCAGTGCTAAGCACACAAGGTACTCACCTTGCCTATGGAGCTCTGACTGACTGCATGAAAATTATTTTAAATTCCATACTGAGACCATAGATATTCAAGCATGTGAAAGGCCATTTTATGGGATTAGCACTAATCTAAACATTTGTTTAGGAGCCCCATGTGAAGAACAGGCTTCATAGCTCTGGCTTGGAAACCTGAAGCCCTGACTGATACATGTGTATCCAGCACTTGTGTTGTTTTATGATCTAAGAAGAGCAATTTTCCTCACCTTGCAACAAATACCGAAGCCATAAACAGCAGGGATTTTATGAAGTTTTTGCTGAGTGAAGGACAAAGGAAAACAAATTGATGAGTAAAATGATTAATGTGGAAAAGTCAAAGCTGTCTGGGGAAAAAACAGAAACCACATCACAGGTTTTTAAAGCTTACAAGAAAAATACAATCTGTACATTTTCCAAGTGTTTGGATAGGCTTCTTTTCTCCTTCCCACAACCACAGTTTCTCGTAAACATCTTTGTGTTTTGGATTCAGACTAGGAGTATAGAACCAGAGGTGTCATATGAGACTTATTTCAGGTGCATGAACTATGAAATTTGTCTGTAAGTGAATTTTGGATGGCAGTTTATCCAACCTGAACCTTAGCTACCCAATACTTAGCACTGAAGTGGGCGGGCACTAAAAAAGAATGAAAGCGTAACATTTCCCCTTCAGGAAACAGAAAGAAAAACACATTCTAGGACACGTGTGGAAACCTTAACATAACTAAGGATAACATTGGGACATGTGAGGTTTTTGTTTGTATAGGTTGCTAGCTCTAAGGACAAGTTTAGTAATAGAAGCTGATTAGCAGATACGCCTATTTGCAAACCCAGTTGGTTCAGCCGTCAGTGTTGCTGCTCCCTACCAAAGTCTTTTTTCTGCGTGAAAATTCAATACATCACTGCCAGCCTTCTTACTTGGTACAGACTTGAAGGGAAAATTCAACTGTTCTTCACCCAACTCTTTCTAGGACATCCCAGTGTTATTCAGTGCAGCAAATCCAGGAAGGTAGGGCTTTAAAATACAGACTCAGAGCTCCCCAAAATCAAGAGCAGCTCATATATCCATGTAATCAGAATTATCAGTCTTACTACGTCCTCTCATCTGTTTAGCTCTGTTTTCTAAGGGACCAATTTCATTTTTGTCTACCTTGGGTTTGTTGGAATTTTTCCATATGTGCATCTGTGCCAGAAAACGAGTTTCTAGACATGCAATTACTCAAAATGACTTACAGCCTCCACGTGAAGAGATATAATGTTAGGTGAGTTCAACATCAAGGTTGCTTTGTCCAAGTAAGAGCGTGGACTGCTCAAACCTTCATTGCACTCTCATATTACAGCGTGCCTAAGCGGAATTTTGAATATGAAGGCTTCAAACTATAATTGAGCAAATGTGTATCCAAAATCTGGCAATCTTCTATCAGGCAAGACTGGAAATCCTTCACCGATCTACCCTCCATGCACAGCCATCCAGGACCCAGGCAACGCGGAGAAAGCTTAGAGATGCACAGGCTCTTGGGGATCTAGGTGAATTAAGAATGGTGTCTGTAATAGTAACAACAGTTTCTTTTTCTAGAGACACACTTGCAATATTGCATATACAACAGTTATTATTTTCAGAAAGCGTTGTTGCAGAGAAGTGATTGGACTATAAGGGAGCTTTGAATGGCTGGATGTCCCTATTTGTCAGCTGAGTTATAAAAATGATGAAGCGCTCTTTCACTTTTTATGAAGCAAGAGCACCTCTCAAGAATTTTATGTACAATACACCAGAAATCCAGTATTAAGTAGCTGAAGACATTTGGCTTTTTGCCCCTCATAACCACTGAAAATACATGGGCATCTAAATGTAATCGCACAGCTTGTCCTGCATTATTACTCACATCATGGCTTATCACCCTGGATACTTAGTGGCATCTATGAACATATTTAACGCTGATATAAGCAACAGAAGATTAAGCCAAAGAGTAATTCAGTTTACCTGTTCTGTTCTTAGGTTTTACTTCAGGTTTGAGTAAGGTCAGCTCATTGAAGGCAGGTGTTCAGTTGCCTTTAGGTTTCTGCTGATCACATTTGCCATGTGGACACAGATTTCAGCCAGCACTGCAGTCAGACAAGCAGCAGCCACTGCTTCCCACAGATCCTTGAGCGGAGCATGCTCTGCTCCTCCTTCCAGACCAGCTGCCATGCTTTATCAAACTCCTGCTGAATATACATTTTTGCCTCTCCAGGTTACCTTCAGATCTTAGGAGAGAAAAATCCCTTTTTATAAAGTCTACACTGTTCATCTGCAAAGGACTGCCTGGATGCAGATAAAGTGTAACTGAAACAGATAACTGAACTTTGGGTATACTCCTGGACATGGTCTCAGAACAGAGTCCATATCGGACCGTGTCTTGAAGGGGTGAGTTTCACCCTGAAACTCATTCCCCCCTTCCTTGAGTGAATCCTGATCATCCTCTAGAAATACAGCACTTACAGCTCCTGGGATACAGCACAGATCTGCTACCAGACCCAGAAAGTGGCAAACCCCTGTTATCTGTATAGAACACGTAATATGCCTGTGCTCCAGGGTGATTCTGAGTCTCTGTTCCTACTGAGAAGAACATCACCACATATCGAGTCCTGTGAGCACTGTATTGGTGAAGAAGAGATTCTGGAAAACAGAATCGCCTCTAAGAATTAATGTATGACTTGAGACTGGTGGTTATAGAGGTGGGATAAGCTAAAGCTATGGAGGCTTAACAAAACTGACACAGTCAGTTACCGGATAATGGCCACTTCCAAATGTCTTATCTCAATTACCCACAATTAGGCTACCAGCAGTAAAAAAAAACTTCATTAGAGTAATTTGATTTTAACCAGGAAGTTTTCAAAAGCTAGTAATAAAATTGAACTCAGAGTAAAAAGTAATTATAAACAGCTACAGCAGCAGGGTGGAGGACTATTTTCCCAACAAAACTGTATCATTCCTTCATTGCTTCAAGGCTCACTACCTTACCTACAAAAAAAATTGTTCAGTGAAAAATCCATTTTGTTAATTTGTTCCTGGAAAAAATATGCGAGTTAACAGAGGCAGGCTGTGTACCTTAACCAGCAGAATGTGGCAACGTTCCTGTGGCCTGTAGGTACCAGTGAAGGACCGGGTAGGACAGGGTTTGTGGTCAGACAGACTGTCTCAGATTAGACCAAACAGTAGAGCTGGGAGAAGCAGAGAGGCTTTTGGTCACACAAATCGTAATTAGGTGCTGCCTGTGTGTTTGAAAGCATCTTTGACTTTTCCAGCTATATTTGCTGTTTTAATACAATACATTATCTCTATAAACTTTGGATTAACTATGCCCTTAGATTGTCACAACTTTGACAACACACCAAACAAAAATAATCAATGAACAAAACAAATCATGTTCAAAAACTGTGCAGCAGTTACAGGTTCAGCATGCTTCTAAATTTAAAGCCTGTTAAACTGATTTTCTTCCTTGACAGAGTACACTATATACTGGGTCACAAAGTCCCAGGGACATGAAGTTTAGTTTCATGACTGATTTTCTGGTTTCATCACAGTGACTGATACGAATAAACAAATGGGTTTTCTCATCAACTAATTATCTCCCCCGCTTCGCATGAAAGGCAGAGTATGCAAGACTAGTATACATATTTTTAATTTATTGCCCTTATCTCTAAACAAAGGTCTTTGAGACATAGGTCTGGGTCCTGACATTTGTGGAAATGAAACCACAGGGGCAATGCCAAACTAAACCTCTTTTGCCCTAGACTGACAGAGGGGAATTTGCCCTGCCAGAGGCAAATTAGGAGTGATGCCTATATAGTATCAAACCACCCCTGAATACAGTGAAATGACTGTCCATCTTTTTGGATCTAGCTTGTGTCTACAGACGTCAGCAGATAATTGGCATCACATAAATAAATAATAAGTTTTTAAAAGGTGCATTGAGTTGACAGAATGAGTCTCAAACCAGAGAACAACAGGAACACGTTCATTACGCTGACAGCCTGTTTTGACACCTCTCATGCAGAAGATGCTGCTAATCCCGATGAATATTCACTCTCCTCTGAGCAGGAGCCTGAAATGCAGTGCATAAATTCACACCTCTCAAATACAACATCTTTTGGAAGCCATCAAAATACAACATTCTCCACCCATTTTTCCACTTTGGCTTGTCCTTTGTATTTCAATTAATTAAATATTACCTGCATATGACTATATGTACATAGCAAAGAAAACCACTGTGTTCTCAAAGTTCAGGCCTGAATACTCAGGCCATACACATACCACTGGCACATGAACAAAAAGTATTTTTCTCCCCTTAACACACATTGTTCATGCAATAAAACACATCCTTGCGATATTATAATTCATTGCATTTGATGGCAAAACAAACATTCTGGGGGAAATACAAGCAAATAATTAACATTTTTTACTGGGTAGCCAGTGCCAGCCCCTAAAGTTTACAGGCAATGCAGGCCCCACACCCTGATGTAGCCCCCAAAATAAAGCAAAAATCCCATGGGTCTTAGTGTTACCATGGAAGCCTGAAGAGACAGACATCCTCATGATCCAGAAGATCCTGGGGCTAAACTACAAAACATTCTTCTTTCTGTGGAAAGGAGAATCTGCCAGAGGAAGAAAATCACCAAATAACAGTCACTGAAGTTGGGAACTCAAAATAGGAACACCAGGAAGAGTTACAGAATAGTAATTGCCACAGACAATCTATGGGACTCTGCCACAACACACAAAAAGGTGACCTTTCCTGAGAGACATACTTGTCCTGCAAATCAGGGTGACCTCTGTGGACCTGGCCAATTTTGACCTCCAAGGAAAGTATCATTAGCAACAGATTATTTTTCCCCTCATGTCTAACCTCACTGGTTTTAATTTTGTTGTGACTTAATGGGACTAGATTCCATTGACAATTAACACCATTAATTAAATGCCAACAGTTCACAAGTGACAAACAACAGTTAAAGCAAATATTTTTGCTTGCAGAGGCAACAGCACTTCTTTTGGACCCTGTGAACTCGGACTTCTCTGTCAAAAGATTCTCACATCAGATGTCCCTGACAATGAGCTGAAACTTGGAGAGGCTGTTTTCCACAGATAAGTGGTGGGACCAGGTTTGCCA
This sequence comes from Pandion haliaetus, assembly GCA_013401275.1. Classification (NCBI taxonomy): domain Eukaryota; kingdom Metazoa; phylum Chordata; class Aves; order Accipitriformes; family Pandionidae; genus Pandion; species Pandion haliaetus. Next base: position 7,885 of record VYZV01000062.1, read on the forward strand.
GTATCTACTGTATTTCACTGGTCAAAACTGGGCAACTTTCAGGGAAAAGTAGCAGGACTACAGCAATTCCAGTGCAACGGTACCAAAATGGACATCTTATTTTTCTTCATCATCAGAAGAAACGTAATCTCAGAACCCAGGAATCCAGTCCCAGAAGGCTTTCTCTGTCAAGCCAACATCATCCTCTTATCCAAAAACCACTCAGCTAACTGTCACTACCAGGCCCTGGTACAATATATTCCACGTGAAGCACCACTAAGGAAGCAAGTACCACCATTCTCCCTCAATGAAGTTTGAGTTACCATCATGGGTCATCCCACAAAGCAATCTTACAGTGTTTTGTGCGGTTTGCAAAGACACTTGAACTCAGGGAAAAATTCACAGACAAAAGGAGTGTGACTCTGCTTCAGAGGGGTTTTCAGTGCTTCTCAGGGCAGAGACTGTCTTTATTTATGTCTTGTACATACAATGAATATAGATCTAGCAAAATAGAAGCTTTGATCTAATTTCCTCCTTTACCTACATGCACTCAAGCCGAGCAGAATACATGAGGTAAAATCTGATCTGTTCAGGGTCTACTCAGAAGGACAAAGGAGTAATAATACTAGAACTCAGTGTTCTGGACAAAAGGACATCACCTCCCAACAGGGACCCCTTCTCACTTTAAGAACTGAGGCACAAATGAAAGGAGTATCTTTGTGGGATCTTCTAAGAAGCTACAGAGAAGGCTGAACAGCTTGGAAAGGTAAAAAGATGACTATGATGTTTAAATAATAAAATTGCTTCAACTAAGATTAATCAGAAGAAGGAGATATTCTTCAAGCATCCAATAGGGGATTTTGGGGGGAGGGGGAGAAAAGAAAAAAAATCACTATATCGACCAATGTAATTGCTTTAACCATATCATTAGATTCTCTCCCCCCTCCCCGCGCACTCCATCCACTCCATACAGTATGGCCTCTGCAACAAACAAGAAGGGATGCAGCAACTTTCATCCTTCTATAAAACCTTTCATTCTCAGAGCAGGTCCACCATGCAGTTTCAATAATGATCTTTTCTACATACATTTCATATGTCAGTCAAAAATCAAAATTAACTGCAAGAAGAAATTCTAGAAAAACCCAACAGAACAGAAGTACCGTAGAGTGACCTCACATTGTCACCCTCGGGGATCAACAGCAACGCTTAGCCTAACAACCTGCTTTGCAGACCTCCTTTGCTTGGGCAAACACAGCAATTTACAGGAGTAACAGTTGTTGGCCTTTGTATTGATCAGCCTGAGAAAGAACAAAGCAAACTGCTGGCGGGGTTTAGGTGTGCTAGCTGCCAGCAAGTTCTGCAGGACATCTGCCTGCAGGGAAGCATAGCCCTCCTCATCCTGTACTCCTGCTTCCTTTGAAATGCCACCAACACTCATCACCTCATGGGGAGCCGGGTCAGGCAGCTGATCCAGGGGAAAACTTGGGTTATTTTTCCTGGATTGGCCAGTAGGAACATGCCAAAGGAGTGAGGGAGAGTCAGGCTGCCACCTTTGGCAGCAGAGTAGACTAAGATCCTGGCTGATTGATAGCAACCACGGATTCCTCTCCAGAGGATGTAGGATACGGCACGCTTTTTTGGGCACAGTCCTTCCTGCCTTTCCTTCTCCTTGCTTGAATCCTTTGACCTGTCTCTTCTGTCTCTAACTAGCACATGGCATATCTATCTTCGCTTGCTCTGCTTGCCAACAGGGTGGTCAGCAGTGAGCGATGGGACAGGTTTAGGCCTTCAGCGAACAGAAAACCTTAATGTTCAGCAAGGAAACTTGGAAGTCACTGCTGCATATGCATGATATGGCTTAAAACTGGGCAACTTCTCACAGAAAGGGAAATGTTTACTCACGAGCCCAAAGGCCACCCCTCTGCCAAATCCCCAAACTGGCTTCCAAGCATTTGGGGCACTCCAGCTCGCAGAGAAGGCAGCTGCCAGGATGTGTTTGCTCGTTTGTTTTAATGTAAAGCAATGCTTGCCTCCCAGTCTTGTTCCTGGAAAAGGCTGGACATTTTTTTGAATGAAAACCGAAAAATAATAACATGGTGAGATAGACAGCCCAGACAGAAAATTTCAGCCAAATGCTTATGACTGGGTAACACTATAACCAATTGAGAACTGCTTAGGACAGAGAGCTGAGGTGATCTTATTAGGTGTACTACCAAAATTTCTTACTGCAATTAGAACAGAGACAGAAAAGAAAATATATCCTTTACAGCTCATGCTAGATACCATCCAGAGACAGCATCTTTGAACTGGCATACGTTAACCCCAATTGACAAGCAAGGTTGGTACCAGCAGGTAGCTTTCTGCGCTATAGGTTTCCTTCTAATTAACATGGTTAGATATCGGTGGAAGCCTGTGCAGAAAGTTCTCTTCAAAACTGTTCACAGGGCATCCTCCAGCAAAAACTTGCAAGGGTCAAGGGCAGGAAGCAGCACAGGCAGCCAGCCGAACCAGCACGCTCACTGCAGATGCACTAATCCTATAACCAGCCATCCTGCTGGGTACAAAGGTTCTGTACCTCACCTTGTGAGGCAAGGATTGAAATGAAGGTGGAATTGGAAGTGGAGATCTAATAATAAAAATCAAGGCAGGAGCATCTTCTCAGGTGCTTATCTGCATGGTCACTGTTTTGAGAAGAAGGAAGAGAGAGGTAAGCAAAAGAAAAGAGCAAGGGGACATCCTCTTCCTGCCAGGGTCTGCCCTGTCCTGTCTGCACAGCAGCAATAGTCACTGTACAGCTACCCCATCCGGATTTTGAAGTTTATAAGCCTGGAATGGGAAATTTTCTATTTGTTCTAGTAGATTTATCTGGCTGTTTTCCAAAGCTCTGGTCTGCTCAAGGGGTGATGCATTTTGTTGTTGTTTTGAGAAGTTTAATTAGGCAACTGGAACCAAGTGCCAAAAATACCTTCTGCACAGAGTTCTTCCCAAAATAAAACCTGATTACTCTAAGTAAGGGCCATGCCTTGAGAGAATTTGCAATCCTCACACTATTTTCAGTCCAGCTTTTCTCTTCATTCATTTGGGAGGATGAAAAGAAAGCAGAGACCAGTCAGATGGTATTTCTCAGTGGCACTTACTGGGTATCTGCTCATCAGCTAATTGTTTTTGAAGCTTCAGATGCTCATATAGCACATATCTGGAAATTTTCTTTGCACGGGGGGGGGGGGGGGGGGAAGCAGTATAACTATGCATTTGCAATCTGAATCTAAATTTAATGTCTTTCTTACAGGAGGCACTGTATGCAGTCAGACTGCTGTAAAGCAGCTTCCTCACAAGTCAGGGAAATGGCAGCAATATGACAGCACCATGTCTTACACTTTACAGCTACCTACTTTCAACACTACAGCCAACTACTGCAACTTTCAACAACTTTTGACTGCCACATTACTCACTGTTGTGGTTTAAGCCCAGCTGGCAACAAAGAACCATGAGGCTACTCGCTCACTCCTCCCTCCCTGGTGGAATGGGGAGAAAAAAATATGATGAAACTCTCACGGGTCAATATAAGGACTGGGAGGGATTGCTCACCACTTATGGTCACGGGCAAAAGACAGGCTCAACTTGGGGAAGAAACAAAATCCATTTCATTTACTACAAATCAAATCAAAACAAGGATATTAGGAAGGAAAATCCAACCTCAGAACACCTTCCCCCCACCCCTCCCGCCTTCCCAGCTCAGCTCCATTCCCGGTTCTCACTACCTCCTCCCCCCGGCAGCACAGGGGATGGGGGTTTTGGGTCAGCTCGCCACACATCGTCTCTGCCGCTCCTTTCCTCAGGGGGAAGATTCCTCACTCGTCCCCTGCTCCACCGTGGGGGTCCCTCCCACGGGAGACAGTCCTTCACCAACTTCTCCAACGTGGGTCCTTTCTGCGGGCTGCAGTTCCTCACAAACTTCCCTGGCGCGGGTCCTTTCCGCGGGCTTCAGTTCTTCCCGAACTTCCCTGGCACGGGTCCTTTCTGCGGGCTGCTCTCCAGTCACACACTGCTCCAGCGCGGTTTTTACCATGGAGTTACGGCCATCTTCGGGAGCCTCCGCTCCACCATGGACCTCCCTGGGCTGCAGGGGGACAGCCTGCCGTCTCCCCAAGCGCTGCAGGGCCATCAGCCTCCTCAGGCGCCCCTCCTCCCCCTCCTTCTTCACTGACTCCAGTATCGGCAGAGGTGTTCCTCTCACGTTCCAAAACCCACACACTGCTGGTTCCCCTTCTTAAATCTGTTCTCCCAGAGGTGCTCCCACCATCACTGATGGGCTCGGCCTGGGCCAGAGGCGGGTCTGACTTGGAGCCGGGGGAGCTTCCAGCAGCTTCTCACAGGAGCCACCTCTGCAGCCCCCTCCCCCACTACCAAAACCCCACCATACAAACCCAAAACACCCACCAGCAGTTCCATGGTTAAATTCAGCACTGCCGTGGGAAATTAAAGAGTACTCACACCTACAACAAAATTCACAGAAAGAAGGCAGGCGGTCTTCCCCCTTGTGCTGGCTAAATGAGACTTTCCAGAATGAGAGATGAACCCAATCTTTGTTAAGAAAAGTCTGGCACCGATGCCTTCCTGGAAAGGATCCATCTTTCTAATGTCATGGAGAAAAGCCCTCGAGCTAGCGAAGTGCCTTTTCCCTACTCCTTGAAGTTCCATCCAAGTTTTATTGCTTTATAAAAAGCAGGAAAAAAACCCAACTTCCTTTCCCTTGTTTGTGTTCCTCAGAAAACAACAGCAGCCTGTCAAGTAATAACTGAATGTCAAAATAAAATAATTTTTTAAGAAAATTGGAAAGAGCTGGGTCTGGCCTGCCAAAGCAGTTCTGTACTCCACCACTGGCAAGGTAGGCCGATGCCAGCAGTGAGTGAGGAGATGGCCCCTCTCTGCCAGTTCCATACCTGGCCTCACTCATCGCCGACGTTGGGGATCCCCAGTTGGGGAAGTGTATTGGGTTTCTGTGGCAAGGTTTTGTTAGCGGGGGGAGGGGTTTACAGGGGTGGCTGCTGATGAGAAACTGCTAGAAGCTTCCCCTTTGTCCAACAGAGCCAATACCAGCCAGCTCTAAGACGGACCCACTGCTAGCTAAGGCCAAGCCAATCAGCGATAGTGGTAGCACCTCTGTGATAACATAGTTAAGAAAGGAAAAAATAGTTGTGGACAGACAGAAACAGCAACTGGAGAGACGAATGAGAACATGTAAAAGAAACAACCCTGCAGACAGCAATGTCAGTGAAGAAGGAGGGGGAGGAGGTGCTCCAGGTGCCAGAGTAGAGATTCCCCTGTAGCCTGTGGGC
>VYZV01000062.1:13377-27801 GCA_013401275.1 Pandion haliaetus
GTGAAGAACTGCAGCCCATGGGAAGGACCCACATTGGAGAAGTTTGTGGAGGACTGTCTCCCGTGGGAGGGACCCCACGGTGGAGCAGGGGACGAGTGAGGAATCTTCCCCCTGAGGAAAGGAGCGGCAGAGACAAGGTGTGATGAACTGACCCAAACCCCCATCCTCTGTTCCCCTGTGCCGCTGTGGGGGGTAGGTAAAGAATCTGGGAGTGAAGTTGCGCCCATGAAGAAGGGAGGGGTGTAGGGAAGTTGTTTTGAGATCGGATTTTATTTTTCATTACCCTACTCTGGTTGATTGGCAATAAATTAAGTTAATTTTCCCCAAGTTGAGTCTGTTTTGCCCATGACGGTAATTGGTTAAGTGATCTCTCCCTGTCCTTATCTCGACCTGGGAGCCCTTTTTTATATTTTCTCTCCCCTGTCTAGCTGAAGAGGGGAGTGATAGAACGGCTTTGGTGGGCACCTGGCATCCAGCCAGGGTCAACCCGCCACAGGAAGGCAGCCTGCCATGAAGGACGAGAAGAGAGGGCTCCCCTTGGAGCCAAAGGTCACCTTCCTGCCCTCTGGGTAACAACCATACTTGCAGGTGGCAGGAGATACTTTAATCCACATGCAACACCAAATGCCACAGCCACCTTGATCTACAGTTTCCATGCACCAGGTAAAATTCTCAAAATGGTCTTAGCCCCTCAGTGGATCAGGGAATTAATGAGGGGAGAAAGATCTCAGCCTTTGCCTAAAAGCCCCTGAAAATACAGTAAAGCCTTACTGAAAACATACCAGCACCAGCAAGCAATCAGGACATCAAATTCTACTTTGTGCTCAAACTGTCCCTGCCTTTTTCAGATGCTCAAAGAGGAAAAGTGCAGATTGACTTAGCTTGTTTTGGTGCTTTGTTTTGTTTTTTTTAAATATAGCTGTAACAGTTCTTTTGGGTTCTGAAAAAATTCTGGCTGTGCAAAGGGAAGTTTATACTCAATTTCATGCACCTCTGTAAAATACAGCTCTGTAAGATTTCAACCATTGTACTTTACAAAAAGGAAAGCTTTCACCTGAGAACAACAGATCATGTAATACAGGGAGTGATGCATAGAGCAGCGGCGTAAGCAACTCCAAGACTAGAGAGGACTCGTCCACAGGCCTTCCATCCAGCAGTGGTGCTGTGAAATGACCAGCACTGAGCAGCCAAGGAGGATGCAGGCACCTGGTGTGAGTGACTTGCCCAGGGTCAGATCAAGTCTATGGCTGACACAACGCTGAGTTCACATCTCCTGACTCTCGTACTTCGTTCTGTTGCTTTGCACCTTGTGCAGTCCTTGACAGAAGGCAGAGTGAGCCTGTCTGCTCTTTCAGGTGGCTGACAGGATAGGACAAACACACTTCTCCATTCCTCGTCCAGACACTCATGAGTGTAAAAAGCAGGCAATTAAAACCACATTTCCCACTCTCGGCAATTGCAGGAACAGTCCTTCACAAATATCCAAGTTCATCTGTTTAACATGCAGTTTAGTTCCCTCAGAAACAATGTCTCTAACAGCTTAGCATCTCATTAGCACAATGTGCACTTTACCTTTTGGTGGCCACTTGCTTGGAGTGCCAGGTAGATTGGCCGGTATAAAGGAAGGTTAATGAACAACAGTCCTTTTTTCAACACAGATGAAGAATACTTAATTTTCTACACATATTCAGCTAACACTTTGTGTCTTGCTAGAGCATATCTATTTATTTAAAATCCCAGAGCAGGTGCTAGTTTCTCTGCTGTGAAATAATAAACCCTTAAAAGGAAGTGATAAAGAAAAACATGGTCTAATAGCAACTCTGCCCAGCAGGCTTGAAGTGTGTTGTTGCCCAGCCTTCTTATAATTAACACTCAAAACATTGAAATGCACATGTCAAACCCATGCAGTTTAACAGTCTGGAGTTCAGTGTGGGATTGCTGTACCTAATCCTTCCTGCTCTGCTGTACAGCAGCTGCAGCAAAAGCATGGGCTCCTGGCTGGCAGTGAGAACCTCTCCAGCATCTTTCCCACAGTTCCTATATTTCTGTGCTCTTGGCATCTCCCCACAACTGCTTTATCTCCTGCTTTCTTGGACCTGCTTTCAGTGTATTTGTCCTTCTGTGACACTTAACCTTTGTTCCCCAAATTCCAATTTGTTTTCCTATACTATTTATCCTTAGCCCTGCTATAAAGCAAGCTGCTTTCCCCCCCAGCCTGCTCTTTAAAAGCTACAACCCCATATGGATTCCTACTTACTTTTTGGGTTAACATAGAAAAGATCAGTTAGAAAAACAAGATAATCTACCCCCACCACAAGCTTTTCAAAAAGCCAGCACTCTGGTGACTTCCCTTCCCTTTGATGGTTGAGATAAGGACCTTTTATGGCCATGAGGAGATTTATTTTCAGAATAAGCAGATCCTGAATGCAGACACTGGCTGTTTCAGATTAGAGAACAAGGTGAAAAGTCCAGAGATGGCAGCAGAAGAGATTACAGCGTAACAAGACAAAGTCAGTTCACAAAGCTGTAAACTCACCATCCAGCAGTGCAAGTGACTAGGCTAGTGAGTGTTTTGGGTGTCATTTTAACCATCCTGCCTGGGAACGGGCCCAAAACGGTGGGTCCTCCACCATTTTGCCTATTAGTGCAGCAGAAGCAGCAGCAAACAGAAGGAATTTGTTTATCATGATACATTCAGTGATTGCCACAGAGTACATCACATCCTGCTTACCAGGTCTAGCTTCAAGCGAGGACATAAACTATACCATGCATCCCCTTCATTTATTCCCTCCTTGCTTACTCTCCCCACTAAACGGAGGTTCAAGATTATTCCAAAAGAAATAATATAAATAAATAAAATTTAAGAACTATGTATTTTAACATCATGCATCTCTCTGCAAATGCTGCTGTTAGTAGTTCAGTCACACCAACAGAATTATACAGATCTAGAGTGAATGTTAACGCATCATCTCTGACTGCATGAGTCATAGGTCCCAATGGCTGTATCAAGTGGTAAAAAACCCTTCCAGACCTCTTCACTTGATCTTTGGTTTCACTCATTTTTGGCATACTATCCCAGCTGCAGAGCCAGAAATAAGCAAGATGCATGTGAATCATCTGCCCTTGGCAGTCCCTGCCTTCCAGCAGAGCATCATCTTAGCATTCCTGCAGCTCGCGAGTGGTGCTGGAGGACTCTTACAGCAGCGGAAACTCAGACTGACCAGCAGGCACCTAAGGTAAGGTAACCCTCCCAAAATGGCCTCTTCCTGCAACTCATCAGCCCCTTCACCTCCTTTTTGCTGCCCCACTCAGGCGATGAAAAAATCTTACAGCAGTCTGCACAATTACACCAAAAACTGGCAAACGTCTTCTTTCTGCTTTGCCATTTCATAAATGGTGCTCTCATCCAGTGCTTATGTGGCCTGACATATTTTCTAACTAATAACACAGTTGACTATTCTAGATCACTTCAGCCAGGTCCCACCAAACCTTCCCCCACTTTATTTAATGAATTAATCTGAAATTCATGTCAGAACGTCTGGTATGAAGCACTTTTTTGTAAGTGGGAACACTGAACAAGCCACTTTATTAATAAGGAATAAATACTTGCAATAGTTATTCTTAATGAAAAATGGAAGGTGGTAGTGGTAGGAGTACTCAAGAGCTAATAATTGTGGGTTTAAATTACAGCAAAGAATATTTAAAACAGACGTTAGGAAAAGCTTTCTAATGCTCAGGGTAGTAACAGACTTGCGCTCCCGAAGAAGCTGTGGAATACCACTGCTGGAGGTTTGCATTACGAGGTTAGGCAAACATCTGTTGGAAACCGCAGGTACAAACGATTCTGCCCTGAGGGAAGGGCAGACCTTGATGCTGCTCCCTGGAGCATCTTTCCATCTGCATTTTTTTTGTGGGTTTCTATGTTCTGCCCTCACAGCACCAAGTGACGGCTGTGGCAGTGGCTGCAACCTGCTGCGGACAGCCCCCTCCGAGCCCCACTGCCCCAGCTCCTGCTACCACCAAAGCTGATTTCTCATATGTAAAAGACTAAGCCACAGTCAAGAGCTACTCCTGCGTAGCACTGCAAAGAATGCCATGTGACAGCTTCAGCAAAAAGGTAGTGGTGGGTCAAAACCAACTCCTGAGTGAGGTTTGAGCAAGACGGGGCAAGCCCTGCCAGCCATCCCTCGGGCAACAATATCTGCTGAGATACAAAAAGCCCTGAAATCCAGGCTAAGCAATATTGACAAAAAAAGCAGCAGCATGGACACAGACTGTTTACCATGTGGACTGGCGGTGGGGATTGCAGCTAGTCTCCACTGGCTTTTCTCAGTCGCAACGATACAGGTACGTGCTGGAGCTATGTTTCATCAGCGGACTTTTATCCCCTCTGTGTGAACTGTCTTTTCACCATGCTTTAGCCACTTCATAGACAACTACACACCCTCTCTATCACATATATCCTAAAGGAGCCCCAGGATTCTCCAAGAATAACGGCAATTTGGGATTTATTTGGGGTTTTTTTGTTTTGGATGTTTGTTTGGGTTTTTTTTTAAACAGCTATCTTATCAACTGCTAAAAGCTGGAGAGAAACAAGTGCACTCCAGACAATTACAAAGGAAGTGGGTGGTTGGAAGTGACACAAGGAGCTGGGGGCCTTTGTGCAGGCAGGCACTATTTTTAAACCTTGATGTGGAATGTTTGTTCTGCTCAGAGAAAATCCATTCCCCCATACTGTGCCATGCCCACTCACTTTGAATTGAAAGACTTCAAACACCATCCATCTACTCTTTCTAGTCTCTACTGTCAGACTGGGTACATAACTTCTTCATGGGAAGCACATTAGATTCTAGAGACTCTGTAAAACATTTTTTTCTTTGCTTAAGAATTTCCCTCCCAGTTGCTTTCTACCAGCAGTAGCACAAGTACTGTCCCCAACACATACAAGTAATATTTTAATCTCCACATTAAAAGCATGACTCACCATGGCTTTTTCTCCCCACTCAGCTAACACAAGTGACAAAGCATTGGTGTTGATCCCAGTAACGGGGTATTTTTTAAATTGAGGAAGACAAAAGGAGCAAAAAAATAAGCTCAGTTTCAACCGTGTTCCTATACCTGCTGAGACAGGGGCTGTCTCCGTGCCACCTTGTCTAGGATCAAAAGACTTGCTGGGTGAATCAGCCTGCCTTCTCCAGGACTCAGGGTGCAGTCAGAGGGCAGGACAACTACCACATGTATGTTAGGCATGAAAAACAACACATGCATTGAAGATCCTGAGGCACTGACACCGTGAGGTCCAACTCCTGCTGCCACAGAGAGGCACAGTGGGATACAGCAGCCTGTGGAAGCACACAGGGGAGGAGAGCTGTGCAGACAAAGCGCCACTGACATGATACAGCCAGAGCCCCAGTGGTATCACCTCAGCTCTTACCAAGTTTGACTGCTTATGAAAGACAGACATATTGTCCCAGTCATTTGCTCCTCCATCGTACCTTGCAGGAGAGTGCAGCCTGTGCTCCCCAAAGGGGACGAGCTGCCACAGCATCACTGACCTCTCCTCCCAGGAGCCACCAGCCTGACCTACTTTCACCTGCAGGATAGACTAGAACACCAACAGTGCTGATGCAGCTCAATGTGATTTCAGAAAAATCCAGTTATCTCCTTCCCAGTACAAACACAGCCTTGTCGATACTATTAGTGCTATTTTTTTTCTGTGGGAAATGCATGACTGATCAATACAGTATATGCTACTTTGTGAGAAGATGAGTAATTGGATGAATTACAAACAGAAGGTCCTTCTCTTCTGCTGACACTATCCCTCACCCATTCCTTCTCCTCTGCATAAATTCTGCCTGGCGTCTTAGGAGTGAGGCAGTGAAAAATCTCACAGCCAGAATAAGACTCATGATTAGATCTTTATCTGCAAGTCAGGTCTCCTCAATTCATAAAAATCCAGGGTTAGGTCTCCTCCTCTCTTGAATTCAACTCAGATTCTTCAGCCCAAACTGAGTATGGGGATGAACCAGCAGAGAGGAAGAAAAGACTGTCAAATACAACACTTGGCCGCTTTATCACTATTATCAATAGTAAAGTTTTATATGCAGGCACTGAGGGTCTTAAATTAAATGTCAAATATTATCTGGCACCAGGAACATGAACTATAGTAGCCTACAGGGAAAAGGAGCCTGACAACGCAAAACAGCAGTTGCCACATTCAGCTCTTCAGGCAAATGAACCACCATTTGCCAAACAAAAAGTTACCAGATTCCACTTACTAATACCTACCAAAAAGAGGTGCTGGTGACAGTAGGGAGTAAGGGCAATTTTTTTAATCCTATTCACATGTTGAAAAGATTGATTTCTCCACTTTTAACAGTGGAACAGAAGAAGACAGAGAAATGTCTCAGTTCTGGTTTTGTTTCTAAGTTGAGCCTGTCATTAAATCTTCTTCCCTTTCAGCTTGCCTATGTCCTCCTCACCCATTAAACAAAAGAAATGCCCTGAGCTTATTTCCCTCTCAGGCAACCCAGGAACTGTTGCTGCCTTTTTGAATAGACTCCAGAAATCTTGCCAGCTGAAGTTTATGAAGTCTAGTTAATTGCTTCAGCATATTGATTTCATGTTTGTAAGGGGAAATGAATAGCTGAAGACACCCCTAGCTGGTTAGCCTCCAACAGATGGTGCCGAGGCACAGCCATGCTGCTCACTGCCGTGCTGGAAACCCTGCTTGGTGGAGGAAAAGGTGGGATCCTCTAACATGGCAACTGCTGCTGTGTCTGGAGCCACAAAACCCAACAAACTTCCCAAAGTCTACAGCGTTGCTGCAAAGGCACATTACTATGAATTGCTGATAATCATCCAGATTTTAGAAAATGCTGCACCAAAGAGAGGAAATTTGCCTTCGGAGAAACAGAATAATTTAGATAGCAATAACTTTTCCTAAGCACCTGATTCTGTTGCCACGGAGCATTCTGTGCCCCCACAGATCTGGAGCGCAGCCCTCCCGGTGGGTGCAGGGAGGAGGTGGACAGGGGGAGAAAACAGCAGCTCCCAACTGGCACAAGTGGGCACACTCGCATGCCTAAGCACGTGCTGGAAACTATATGGTAATTACAGCTGCCTCCCTGATGCATTAAATTCATTTTAAGTGGGGTTTTGGGGTGTAAGCTGGAAGCTAGACTTAGGTGTGCCAGAAAACAGCTATGGTGTATGGCACGCCTGATTTGGGGAAAAAAAATAATCCATGGGAACAACTGTATCCCGGTCAGACTGCAACACCACAGTCGTGCTTGGATGTGCAGATCCCAGGAAGGAGTAACGCACGAGACACAAGCAGAAACAGACCCGATTTAATTTTTGACATTTCTTACTGAAAAAAAATCTTTCCCCGTGCCCTCACAAAGGCAAACTTGGTGCCCGCTGAAGTCAAGCGTGGATACGTTAGCTGTGGGAAGAAATGGAAGAGTGGATGAGAACATTAAAGTAGAAAATAAAGCAAGTTTCCACCATGAAGGTTCTGTTTGGGTGCTGTCCTGGTTTCAGCTGGGATAGAGTTAATTTTTTCCTAGTAGCTGGTACAGTGTGGTTTGGATTTAGTGTGAGAATAATTCTTGATAACACACTGATGTTTTAGTTGTTGCTAAGTAGCGCTTATCCTAAGTTAAGGATTTTTCAGTTTCCCATGCTCTGCCAGCGAGCAGGTGCACAAGAAGCTGGGAGGGAGCATGGCCAGGACAGCTGACCTGAACCAGCCAAAGGGATATTCCATACCATAGGATGTCATTTCAGCATATAAACTGGGGGGAATTGGCTGGGACATAGCGGGGGAATCACTGCTTGGGCATCGGTCAGCAGGTGGTGAGCAACTGCAGGTGCTCACATGCTTAAGCAACCTTTCTTCTCCCAGCTTGCAACAGAAAGCACTAAAAAGGCTCTTTTGAGGATGAAGGTTTACAGAGTTTTAATGACTGCAAACAAGACCAGAAAATCTAGACGTGCTGAATTTCAGAATGGACACAGGACCCACTCTGCCCCACGGTCATGAGGCAAGACTGCTGGCCCTCACAGCTCTTTAATTAAAGAAATAAAAGGCAGTTTGGGGCATTGGGGGTGGGGGTGTGCTGGAATCCACCCAAGTTGTAGCAGAGAAAGAAAAGGCTGCAAAATTTGTAGGAGACAAAATCATAAATCTTCATCCACCTTTTGCAGAGCTCTAACATTAATGCTAAAAATAACTACAGCACCTGCGGGATTTCAGCATTTGGATTAATTAAGTCTTGCAGTGTTAGAGGGGGAAAAAAAGCAGCAGAGGAACAAAGGGCGGAAGGATTTCAGGACCTGAGCGTACAGACAAGGACTCGGCATCCAGAGAACAAGCTGCCGTTTGTTCCTGGCTGGGGCAGATGTTCCATAAGGATTACAGCAGGGGAAGGAAGGGAAAAAAAATCAGGCAGGCACAAAAGCACATTGAGAAATGGGTCAGGCTAGAGCAGAGCTGTCAGCCTTCGCTACACACAGTATTAAAGCTTAATTAGTCTGAGATCTCTTATTAAGGTCCATGAGCCAGGATAGCCTATCTAGGAGCTGCACGTCTTCAGTCACAACTTCTCTCCACAGCCTTTCAGGTGTCTAGCATTGGCCTGCCACTGCCATACAACTGCCACACTTGATGCAAACTTCACAAGTGCTAACATACGTGACAGCAGCTCAGAAGAGCAGAAACCAGCATCGTGCTCTACAGCAAAATAGATGCTGAGGGTTAGACGTGGGAAAGACCTATTGGGGTATCTTGGCTAGTCACTCTTAAGTCTCTGGTTTATGCTATTATTTTATCCTGTTCAATTTATATCAAAATAAAGCAGCTAAACTGCTGGTGTCTTCCTGAAATGAAGATTATTACTGACTTTGAGGTTTGGGACTTTTTTGTAATGTGTGATGCCAATTTGTTTTTCCTTACAATCATGAAAATCTTCTTGTATAAAACACTGTAATCTCAATCCTACCAAATATGCTGTGGATTAGAAGCCACCTCTCTTCTCTTACAGTTGTTTATAAAATGGTAATACTAGACAGTGGCTTTGCCCTCTAGCTTCCTCACTCCCGATGCCTCAGTGGAAGCTCCAAAGCCACATAATTTGATTCCAAAAATAGAAGTATTTGGTTAACAAATTAGGATTTACACTAGCTGTAAGCATTGGTGGCTCTTGCTCCAATGCCAGACAGAGAATCCTGTACTCGAGATGTTGCACCTTCTCTCCTATTTCCAGAAAGACCTTCCAGGCAGCTTTGTCATAGTCATTCCTCCTGATCGTGTTACTTCTAGCGTATTTTCTGACATTGCATGAAAACCTGAGAACAACTTTGACTTGTCTATGATGCTCCAGTACGACCTTAGCTACAGCCTGGCAAAGTCTGGACCTTTCATGTGATGCTTGTCCAAAGCCATTTTATAATGAAAGCTAGCCCTTAAGGTAAACACCGTGGTACAAGTTCATTAAGCACTTGTCTGCAGTTCAGAGGGAAAAAAAAAAACCAGCAACAAACCCACACTTACCAGTTACATATTTGCAGTCAGAAAACTGAGGGGGAAAACACGACTTACTACCAGTCACATTAGAAGCCTACTTTATGGGTTTTTTTTGATTGGCAGGCTTAATTAGAGCTTAATGAAATGTTCAGATAGGCATTAACAATACACTGCGCTTAGATCAAGGACAATGAAAGGCAGGAGGAAGCAAGTGAACGCTCAAACAAGCAATCACTTCTGTAACTTACTTTTGGGTCTGTGAATTTCAACTTTAGCCTTTCCACCATCGCCAGCCTGAGCAGGTTCAGCTCAACAGGCTCTGTTCTATAAGGATGGGGAGCAGAGGGCAATAGACAGCACTTATTTCAACTCTACAAAGCACAACAAAGATTCTCAGTAAACAATGGGAGGCAGCAATTTTTTCAGCTTATTCTATCAGCCAAGTTGCAGCAAAACTATGAATACATTAGCCTGCCCTTGTGGGACTGCTTTTGTTCAGTCAAAAGGACCAAGAAAGAATGGAAAAAAACCCAAGAAAGCAAGCATGAATTGGGAAAAGAAAAAAAGGGAAGAAAGCATAGCTGCCAAGTGAACTGGGAAACCTGCTGGAACGAAAATTAAATGCAATTGCACAGGCAATTCATTTTTCTCATGGCTTTTTTGCATCTTTGTTAATGAAGTCGGGCTATGAGAGATGTTCCTGGATGCTAGATAGTCACCACCAAAGTCAGTGGTGGTGTCAGTCCTTGCATGTAGAGGTGTTAAATTTGCTCTCTACAGTGCCTGATAAATACTCTGAATTTCTATTTTATTTATAAATGGGAATAGAGAGATATACTAAAAGCACTAATTAAGGAAGCAATCAAGGATGCATGCTTCAGGAGAGAAAAAGTTAAGTGTGAGGCACTTAAGGAATACCTGAAATATTTGTTTCCTTTGCTTCAACTACTCCCTGCAAAAAAATGTTGCTCTTATTTGACAGGCAGCAGCTTGTTGACAAATGAAATAGATGAGGCAGAGTCTAATGGAGGCTTTTTCCAGAAGCATTTTCTGATTTTATCTATGGCATTTAACAGAAGAGAATCCGAAAAATGTGCTGACATCTTGCTAGAGGGAGGCTTAGATAACTAACCCCAGATTCAAATGCCCACATCCAAAATGTCAATCCTCAACCTCCCACCTAATCCTAAAGAAACTTGAGTGTCTGCCAACAAAATATTTCAGATATTCTTTTTCCCCCCCTCTAGAGTGGAGACCACCTAAGTCTCAAAGACCAAACCACCTGGCAGCAGCCTTGCATGTTGTTTCCCATCTAGTTCATCCACTGAACCATTCTTCTGCCTTTGCCACAGGCAGGCCACATGTAAAACGAGCAATGCTCTTATGATCCCCTTGTCTTGCATAGCCAGCACCATTCTAACAGAGATCAGGCTCAGTGATGCTGTCTGCCTGATAGACCTGAAGCCAGGTCCTCTCAGAAGTGCTCCGACTCTTGGTCTGCTAGGCCTTCTGGGGCAGGACTCAGTATCTCCTCCTCTCTGCATAAATAAATAGGTATCAGTCAGAATACAGAAAAAGGAGAAGATTCATTGCTTTATATCCCAAGCTGAAACAGGTGTTCTCCTTGGCATGGAAGACAAAGCATAAAGCTTAAGCTATATATTTCTCCTCAGCATTTCTGTCTGTCAGCCGCATGGATCCACATTCTGGCTTTCCTAAATCACTTTTTTTCAGGCAGCAACTGTTCTCACACATAACAGAGGAAGCCTAGGCCCTAAATCAGAACAGTATTTGGCATTACAGTAGCTGCCTGATGGCTCCAAAGCTGGGAGATGTGATGCCTAGACTAAGGCTCCTTCCCAAATCTAGCCCCTCACAGACACCACTCTTGACAAACTCCCTCTTGTTCACATACTGAAGAGTGGGAAGAAGGCAGGAGGTCCTCTTTGTGCTTCTGTCCAGCCATCCACCCCACATACTAGCGAGACTACTGGATTTTGACACCGAGCTGCTGTTGGTTTTGCTTTATCCTGATACCACCCTCCACCACAGCCCACGAGGGACGAGACAGTTACACAAAAGTGGCACCATCTGCTATTGGGCACTTCAGCTCTGACCTCCACTCCCAACTGGAAGCAAAGAAGTGGTGTAGATATCCTACCTAGCCATGGTCCCAACTTTCCAGCCCAGGGACCTGTCACGGCACTGACAAGGGTAGTCAATGCTAGCACAGAAGCCTTCCACAGTGAGCATGGGGCAAAGACCAGGCTAAACTAACTGTACCACTGGAGACAAGGGGAGGTGGGAAAGGAGATCACCTCCCACAGGCACTGACGGCTTCCAAGAACAGTACCAACAATATGGTTTTTTTGGATGCACCTTGATTGACCCTAAGAGCATCCCTTCTGATGCAGTTGAATGCTCCCTTGCCATACTGCCAACTACCACTACCTCAAGACTTTTTCACTTCACGGTACTCATCCTACTGCTGAAGAGCCGCCCTAAACTCCATTTACCAGACTGTCACAAAACAAAACCAAATCCTATTTCACATATATTTGGTTTCCAGTGCATGGAAATGAATGAAATTCCCTTGCTCCTCACCCTCCTTTCTCGCTCTAAGTCTCGTGATGCTTATGGAGTGCCAATCACTAGACTTCCTAGGTACCACATCCTCTACTTTGGACAGCACAATTATCTCTGGAGCAATCAGCTTGTGACACAACAAGCATAAACAGCAGCAAGAGATAAAAATCGAAAGCATGAATGTTTCCACACAGGTGCCCCAAGTCAGGGAAACCATAAACTCTTAACATATGGTATGCTGGCAGGATTGCTTCCAAAGAGATACTTTTTTTCCAAGCAGCATTGGTGTCAAGTGACCTGAGGGACTAGTAATACTCAAGACAGAAGGCAGAATGACTTAAACGAGCCAAGAAGCATCCCAATAGTCCATTAACATCCCCCTGAAGTGACTGATAGAGGTAGCAAAGAACATTTTTTTCCTTTATGTACAAGTTCCACCCGACTCCAGCTTCAGCCATGGCCTGGCTCCACTTTGGCAGCTCTACGGCTCTGACCACCCATCAGCGTGGGGCAGTCGCTGCACTTTTGGTTTCCCTTGCTGTATGGCTTTTCTGCAGGGTGAGAGTACTGTCCCAACTGGTTTGCATCTATCCAGGAAGTATTAATAAACTAATAAGTGGGCACAATGGCAACACACAGGAGAGCTTCTTTGCAGGGGCAGGAGGCGAGTCCTTTAGGCTTATACACACATATTACAGGCAATGTGATCTATCCCAGTGCTAAAAAATGTTAGCCATTAAAGCCTTTCCAGTCTGGAACAAAGCCAACAATTTGAAGTACGCACAAATAGTAAATCCATTTTATTCGGCCTCCACCTGACCCAAGCTCCCTCCACGCAGCAGGAAGCCTACCGACGCATAGATGTGGATGCTCTCCTGCAGAGCACTTCGACCTCTTCACAATTTTACCTGTGCGAGCGCCCTCAGCCAAGGCCCACCTCACACAGATGGTGCGGCCAGGGACCAAGTGCCTGGGAGAGTGTCAGCAGGACACATGATAAGCACAAACTTGCTAGCTCATTTCAAGAAAAACAGTACTCTGAGGAAACTAAAGCTTTAGCTCACAAGTATTTATCTTGTCAGTAATGGAAATGGGAGCATCACGATTAGATTTGGGCAAATATAAATCAGTAACATTCAATTAATTGAACCTGTGTACATTATGATATAAGTAAGAGTCAGCATGGACCAAGGGCAGACTCTGCAAAACTTGCGGTAAGCAGGGGGGTCACACAGTGACAGAAAGGACTGTCAGAAATCTCACTGCAACACCAAGCCAGCCAGAGACCACTTTGCTCCAAACCAGACTCCAGGGAAGGCCTTAAGATGGTGAGGTTGTCTCAAGGGCTCAAGCATCGATACTTCCAGAAGCAGCTTGAGCCAAAGCACAAAATGTAAGAAAGGATTATTACCTCCTCCAAAAGCAGGGATGCTTGAGACCAAACTAAACTCAGCTAGCCACGTTTCTTCCCGATTTTCTGGATTTCTTGGTCTGCTTAACGTCTAAAGGCAGACACGGACAAACAGGAACACCCACAGCTATCTAGCAACCTCAATTGTGTGAGCGGGTCTGTGGTATGACACTTCCTTTAGAAAAAAGGAAAGCTGCGATCTTCAGGAGGAACCTGAAGCATTAAAGAAAGACCACAGGCTACTCCCTAGAAGAAGACTTCAAGTTGCATTTCTTCCGTTCCCCTAGATAATAGCCCTCATTTCTCAGAAACTTTAATACACCTAATTTCCGCTGAAGTCACAGCAGACCCCAGGCACAAAACAGGAACTGTTTTTATAAACCCTAGAGACTGAAATCCCAACTTTACATACAAAATATGCTAAGTCATAACAGTATGTAAGTTTTTCTCACCATGCTTTAACCTAGCAGTTGGAAAAAAAAAAACCCACCCTCACTGGGAGCCTTTCTGCTAACGCTGCCAGTTGAAACACCACTTGTGCTATAGGCACTACCAGCAGCTCCTACAGCCATCACGTGCCAGCAGCCTCCTGTCACGGTTGGAAGCAACTTGGAGGCTAAAGGACGGGTATTTTGCTAACAACCCCCCCTCAACCAGTCCATTCCACTCCCTCACTAGCGCAGGAGTTGAGGAGGAACTCCCCAAAGCATCCAGCAGGGAAGGAACGTGGGGTAACACGAGGAGCGCTTGCTTCTTCCACCGATTACTTCGTCTCTTAGCGAACAGCCTTACTGTGGGGTGAGTGACGAACTCCCAATCCCTGGAGCTTTGCCCCAACAGCCGCCCCGGCCCCCCGGTCTGTTGTAGTAGTCACGAAATTAACACTGTGACTTGAAAG
>VYZV01000062.1:28594-43336 GCA_013401275.1 Pandion haliaetus
CTGGTCTGCAGTGTCCGCCCCCGACACCCCCCCGGGGCTTCCTCAGTGACGGCCGATGCACTCCGCGGCACCAGGGACTCGCGGCTGCTGCGGCCCAAGCCGTTGTTCTTAATCCTGTTGTTAACTGTCACCGGTGGTTATCAGTGACGTCTGACCAAACATTAGGCAGTGTAGCCATATGCGCTGTAAATCTTTTATTATTTACTCGGGGTAAGTCCCCGCTCCCCACTTGCTTCCAGCTGCTGCTTATCCCCGGTCGTCGCGTCCTCTAGTCTTGCTCCGGCACAGCCAAGGATGAGGACGGTGCATTCTCCAAAGGCAAAAATCCATCAAGGAAAACTCCCGAGGAAGAACGGCCATTAGCAGTGCCCTTTTTTATTGCACCAAACAGAGGCTAACGTGATGCTGTTAGCTGTGTCCCAGCTACAGCTTTTCTGTAGAGGTGGGATGCTTCGTTGCAGCTGCGCACAGGCATTTTATTCGATCAGATCCAGCTGGCCCAGACCTTAGGCTTGCAGCGGCCAAGCTTTGCCCTGCAGGCAGCCAGCAAGCCAGTGGCTCCTTGGGCAGAGCTGAAACATCAATGCCCGGGGCTGCCATGTGTTTCGCCTCCTTGTCTTGCACAGGTGAATGCAGCCAGAGCTCACACCCACGCCAGCCGTGGCAGCCAGCGCCAACCTCGCACCCAAAAATACCAACACAGACGCGGAAGCACCTTCCCACCCACGTGAGGGGAGCGCTCAGAATGGGAACAGTGCTGTGGCTCTGGTTGGAGAGGTGAGCACAGGTGACTGGAAATGTTGGTGCCGAAGTGTTTGAAGCAATGGGTGGAGATGGACGCGGCCCCGAGCTTCCTCCGGTGCAAAGTAGACCGGCTGCACATTCACAGGAGCGGGCCGTGGCATTTGAGTCCAGAGCTGCAGTGGTGCAAACCTTACGCCTGAGAGCTTTTATCAGCTCGCTTTCGCACAAAATTGCAGTTGCAGTCAAAATGCCATCCGGATACCAATTTTAGGTGTTACTCCTCCATCTGACTGTGGCAGGAGGAAAGCCGCTCAGCTGGCAGCTCAGAACCCCCCCCTATGCCCCAGGGAATCCCTTGGTAGAGAAATCAGCAGTGCAGCTCCCTGCCATGGGTGCCCCGTGGAGGGATGGCTGCGGGAGAGGGGACGTGAGCATTGTATTGTTCTCCACTCCTCTCTATTTTGTAATATAATGGACCACCGCATCTCCTCGGCATGGTCCTTGGGGGCTTTTGGAAGGAGGCTGGTCAAGAAAGAAGTCGAAGGCCCTAGAGAGCCATCTGATGAAGAGCAAGCAAGTTTTCATGTGCTCTAAACCCTCCCACCCAATTTTTCCCCTGCTGCCAGGCAGTCCAACCCTTTCAGCATGCATTAGTGAACATCACAAGCCTATTGGAAAAAGTGCTGGAAATGAAAAATGAAATGTACTCTATTTAGTCTTCAATTAAGGAAAAAGAGTTTACTCCATCTCTCTAGGGTGGCAAAAACTGGAGCAGAGTGTTAGGTTCATTGAACATTAATGATCTTTTCCTATTATGCTAAATTATTGTTTCCTTAGCCAGTGATCAAATACAATAGCTTTATTAAAGCCCATTTCACTTAGAAAAAAGGAAGCGCCTTTCTGCTGTGGTAGCTCATATGAATGACAGAGGAGCAAGGGCCCTACAACAGGGTGATTGTTGGAAACAAGGGAAGTGACGGTCCCCGCTGCTTCTGCAGATGCCCTCGCCTTTCCCCTGCCCCAGTAACAGAGCCATCGAGCCGCCTGAATGAGAAGCTAATTTCAGCTTCAGAGGAGCCGATTGCAGGCTCCTCTGGCCCTCTCTGCTATGCGGCAGGCACCGCTCAGCAGGTCTCTCGTGGTACCCTGCCCGCAAATACGCAGAGCTCCCCCCACAAAAAAATACAAAAACCCCTAAGGTAGCATTTAACTCGTGACCCGAGGTGGATTAAAGCGTGCGCTTTCGGCAGCAAGGAGCAAGTGCAGGCCGTAATAGCGCAGTCCTGTGGGGAAAAGATAGTCTGAAGCAAAATGAGCCAATTTTGGTGCAAGTCTGTGGAGGCAATGCTACACTCTTTGGACAGAATTAAATGAAACAATTTGAGTGGAGTTCTGCGGAGGCCACAGTCCAATGTAATTACAACGGCCAATTGATGTTCTGATATAACTATGCTGCCACTGAAAGGGAAGGATATGAAGCCTTGGCAAATACAATAGGTATAAAAAATAAGGTTGAAATTAAGCTAGGGGAGCATTGTAAACCACTTTTGAAATGTATTTTTTTATAACACAACCCCTCTGTGGCCCTCTCTGCCGCTATAACACTCTTGTGAGATGATTGCCTCTTGCCCGCGGCTCAACACTACCCCACGTGCTGGTCACGAAAACCACGTGCACGGCCTCACCTGCTGCAAGAGTCAAACGCAGAGGCAGAGGTGTCCTCTCCAGAAGTCCCTGAGCCGTGAGCGGCTCTGGGTTCCCCTCTCCCTACCCACTTGCGCTGGATGGATTAGCAGCTTGACCCTGCTGGGTCATTCCACAGTCGGGGATCCTCCTGCAACACTCTCAGACATTCACCTTCACACCACTCTCCTGTGGTATTTAAAATCCCATCGCTCCTTAATCTGTGGCATACACCGAAAATGACTTATCCGGGTGACAGCTCATATCTGAGTGGGTTTGGCTGGGAAATGGGAATGTTCCCTGCCATTTACATGGCAGGAGGCACATGGAGGAGGGGAGGGAGAAAACCGAGTGCTGGCAGAGGAATGCTGTGGAGCACAGGGAGAATGAGTCCAGCAACCCCCCAGGGGGCACAAGATTTGCTTTATTTCAACAAGACACTGTCTAGCTACAGGAACTTTAATTTTAGAGTTGTTTCTCCCTGCCCCAATCTGTCTCTGTCTTGCCATCCCTGCCGTAGTGCCCTCTGATGTTAAATATCCTGCTTGAAATCTACCTGGATAAGGGGAGGATCAATAAGCTCTCAGTTTCGCATCCATGGCAACACACACTTTACATATCATTTTATCCTGAACAAAGGAAAATTAAATACTTGATGTGAAAAGACTTGGGGTTTCAGGGAAGAAGGGGGGGGAAGGGAACAGGCTTTGCCTCCAGGTGCAAACCTGTCATACAGAATCCTTAATGCAATGCACTTAAGAAAAGTGTTGATAGAGCAAAACTTGAGGCTCTGTGAGGAGCATATGAATGCCAGACTTACTTCAGCTGACACTACTCACAGTCTAATGCAAACTAACAGAGCCATCACCAACCCTCAACAGACAAACATGCAAGCAAGTCATTCTCAAAAAGTAGTAATAGAAAAAAGATGCCCCTCCCTGCCCCCCCCAAGAAAAAAAATCCCACCAAGGAAGATCAAACATTTACATTTTGGACTAATCACATTCTAAACCTGATTCTGATCTGACTTCTACTGGCAGAAAGCTAGAAAAATCAGTTTTCAAGCTGCAGTGGTTTAAATCAAAAGAAAGTCCTTCCTGTGTTCCTGGACCCTGGAAGTGTTGCTAGTACTAGGTGGCATTGGGTTTGATGTCTAATGATCTACAGAAGCCTCACCTACGTCTAATGTTTTAAGTTCATTACTTTTCTGTCTTAATAAAGGTATATTTATTTTCTTTTCTTCAGACCCAGTTATTCTGAAGTTGGGTTGAACAGTAATTAAATTAGGTAGTCAACAGCATAAAATGGCCTGATTTTCTTCTGCTCTGTCCCCAGGGTTTTATTTACACAATCACAGAGTGAGTAAAATGCATAAAACTATACATTTCTCATATGGTTTAATTTCACAATCATTACGACCCACACTTTTAAAAGTGCAAATTCCTGCACCAACAGCAAGGCAGTGGAAAAATCATTTCCTAGTTGTGTGTCTATCCATGTGAATAACCAGCACTGAAATCCCAAATCTTTCTAAGCCATTACTGTACTCCCAGTAAGTGCACATACCTATGCTAATATATAGTGCCGCACAGATTCCTCCAATCAAGCCATTTAAAATTTCAATTTTAAAGCTCTGCTCTCCCAGGACCAGCTTTGAACCAGGCGTGCTGTGAGGCTGCATGAGCTCCTGCTAAGGCGAGGGGACCCCAAGTGTGGGGTCCGGCCAGCTGGCGGGCAGTAGCAGGCACCGCTTGCTACAAGCAAGTCTCGAGACAATCTCAGAGGGGTTGGTGCGCCCCGTCAGAGTAACCACTGTGCCAACTTGCACACTGCAAGCCTGACCATCCTGACTCAACAGTGCCTAAGGAGCAGGAGCTTGGCCCGAAAGGCTTCACCAGCACAGAGCTTCTTCCTGGTCTCTTGTTAATAATGCATCCAAAGATGCTCCAGCTGATTGCCAGCAAAGGCAGGAAGGCACAAAGGCCATAGTCTCAACAGAAAAACTGTACAGCCAATAAAGCACTGTTGGGTAAAACCTTATAGATTTTCAACATAGTTTAAGGTTGTGTATTAAGCCATCTCCCCAGGGTAGGGATCCCAGAAGGCAACAGATGTAGGCATGTGAGTTATTGATGCCACGTTTGTGCTCATTAAGAACAGAACGATCTAGTGTGAATATGGGGGAAAAGAGAAATAATTCATCTGGATACTGAGGAGTGCCTGTGGTCGGGTTATTCCATTAAATCCACATCGCTGCCTTTCAGGGCACGTGTCACACAAGGACTCTGGCAGAAATATGAGACCGACAAAGATGTCGCATTAAATGCAGGCTATAACCACATCACAGCTTTCTTTTACTGGCAATTACGACCCTGAGACTCGTAACAATAATCCCAGGACTGCATTACCCTTTCTTTACTCCGAAGCCTGCCCGGCATTGTTGGGAAACAAGGTGAGCTCTGCAACGTGGCTGTGCTGCTCCAGCAAGGGCGGTGACATGGCACCGGGCAGAGGCGTGGGGGAAGCCAAGCAGCAAGAGTGAGCTTTCTGCCAGCTCCCGGCAGCAGCGTGGGCGGCCTGAGCCGCCAGCTGCCAGCTCAGGGGAAGCGGGTCCCCTGAGGGGCCATGAACATGGGCCCCTCCTGCCCGCGGCAGATGGTGAAGGCTTCCGCCAGCCCGCAGCATCAAGAGCTCCTCTGAAGCGAGAGCGTGCTGCTGCCCACCCAGCATGGCTAGCAGAAGAAAACCTGTGCCCTAGCATTGGTGGCTTCGGTGGAAGGTTTGCCTTAGCTTACCTGCACCTTCAATGCAATGTTTGCTACAGCTCGTCCATCCCTGGCCTTGCTTTCCTGTGAAGTTAGGTGCTCCGGCTCTGCCAGCGCCATGCAGCGTGCCCTTGGCTTCTCCATTCCTGTTTTCCTCTCTTTAACACGAGGGCAATAAGAGACTCACTACAAGAGCATCATGATGCCTAACTCATCTTTGTAAAGTGCTTTCAATCCATCATGAAATGCTCTGCAAAAGTCCAAAGCACTAGTGTAACATCATCAATATTACCACAGTATTTATTGTATTGTTATCTCTGAGTGGTCCACGTCATTATCATTAAGCGTGAATATTATTATTTATTATATACCCTACCCATGCTATATCTCAGCTCCTCAGCAGTTGTACAGACTGTAAATGCTTTTCTTATATTTGCCCTTTCCCAACAATTTCAGGAAGATGTACACACATCTGAAATGTTAGAAGTCAAAATTCTGTCATTTCTAATGCACAAAAGGCTCCATCTGGCACACCTATATTTTTCAGCTATTATGCAAACTGAGAACAGAAATGTTAACGAGCTTTGTGAGTAATTCATATCAGGCAGGATAATTTTTAAAGTCGTTCAGTGAGTACACTCTTCTTTCTGAGAAGAAATTCTCCTGATGACTGTGAACATACTGATAGCTGCTGGAATTGAAGGAAATGGCTGGTTATCATTAAATTGACGGCAGATTGAAAAATTACAAGGAAGAAAACACTTATTTGCATTTCCTCATAAAATAGCATGTCATGTGTTCCTTACCACCCTAGCTGGTGTTTCTGGGGCACTCAGTGTAAGTACGGGTAGGTCCTCCTATCCCAGAGCAGCAAAGAGGCAGACTTGTCTGTGTATGGTATAACGTGTACCAGCATGTGCGAATATCAGTGGTGACTGAGAACTTGCAGCAAAGCGTGGACAGGAGCAAAAATGATCTAGATGGTAAAGAAAAGGAGTTGAGTGGTTTGAAAAGGGCAAGGGGTCAATACGCTCAAGTTCCCTTTCCAGATGCAGCATTTGCTTGTTACCATGTAGCCCGTGGCAAGGCTCTCAAATGTGCCAGGGTGTCATAAATAAGGATTTAAACATTTTAAGTGCCATTGGAACAGACAAGTTCGCTGGAGCATGTTCCTTCCTGCTGGCCCGACTCTGCCGAGTCTCTTCCGGAAGCAGCCATCCCACCCCCACGATTTGCCGGTGCCCCTGTCCCAGCCTTTCCACCGGCAGGGACCGTGGACCTCGGCTGAGCAGCACGCAGCTGCAGCCTTGGCTTCCTGATGGAGATCCTTCTGCTTTTGCTCCTCAGCTCCGAGGCCGAACCCTGTGTCTCAAGAGCGGCCTTAGCTGCCGAAGTGCTGAGGACGATCCTGGCAGGGAGGAGGACCAAGTCTGGAGCAAGGCAATACCTTTTGTTAGCAAATATACAGAAACGTCCATTTTTTTTGCCACTCAGTACCTGCTAGAAATCATGTGTCAGGTTTCCCACTTGTGTTGGACGAGAGCTGTGCCTGTCCTGGCTCCTGGCCCCGAGCACAGCCGGCGACATGGCACACGTGGCCCCACAACTGTGGGGCCGGCTGTGCCGGCGGCCAGCCGGAGCACGGAGACGTGGCACGGTGCTCGTGGCAGATGGGGTGACTGCTCCTGGAGGAGACCAGCTCTGTCCCCTGCGCCAGCTGCCACCCTGCTGACGCCAGATTACACTTACATCAGTGGGGTCAGCACAGATCTTGCAGCTTCCCGGGCCACCTGTTTTGATCCTGTCTGAACGTGCTTTGGGTTGCTCTGCAGCTTAAACTTCTATTTTCAACTGAAGGGGGTGGGAGGCGGAGGAGGAGGAAAGGAGACGGTTGCACGGGGGCTGTTCCCTGAGGGTTTTCTTCTCCCAGGGCCAAACAAAGCCTCTCTACCACTTGCACTTGTCAGTGTCCTGATTCCTATAAATTGCTGACACTGCGTATGCATCCGTGATCTACATACCAACCCAAACTGCCCATACCATCACAAAGCATCAGTACATCACCCATGAAGCAACCAAGCCTTAGATCCATGCTTTGGTATGTAACCTACCTGTCCTATGCCTCTTTGATCAGAGGCAGCTTTCCTGATGTCACCAAAAGCACTGTTAAGACAGATGGACTTGCCGTGCTGTTTTATGGGAAATAGATACTGCCACATGAAGCAGTTGTCTGCTCTCCCTTCGACATAAAGGAGCTAAACCTGACAGTTTGAAAGAGGAAAAAATTGTAGCTTGGTTTGTTAAGTTTCGCAAGGAAAAAAAATACTAAATATTCACTTTTACAAAAAAATATGAAGAAACAATCAGAGTGATTTTTATGGGACTAGCTTAATTTCAAGGAATACCAATTGTGGAATCTACAGTACAGTTACTGCAGTGTCCTGATTTTGTAGGAGAGGTCTAGAAAATGAAACTGCCTGGAGACTCATTACTGACAAAAAGTGCCTCATTTATGTGCCTTGACTAGGAGGAGCGAAATACAAGTAAAATAACTATCTAGACTATTCACTGACAAGTAAATTACATTTCTAATTTACTTTTAATCATCTGAAGCACTGATAGAAACATAAGGAAGGGAAATGATTCAGTTTTCTTCTTAAAGAAAAACAGGAGACTTAATCCAGGAGCAGCCATTTAACTGATCTGTATCTGCTCCAACCACTCATCTTCAGAAAGTCAGGCATTTCATCAGCTCCATAATAAATGACAAACTGGTAAGAAGACTGTCAGTCATCGGTCATGGTCCTTTGTCGTTCTGCAGCTGACAGGCACCTGAAGAGCCTGGTTAGCAGCTCCTCTGCTCTGGCTTGAATGAGGGGATAAAAGTCTGCACTGAGCTCTGTCATCTGCAATTTCGGGAGCCTCAGACTCTGTCACTGGACAGCATCCCAAGTAACACGTGCAGGTCCCCAGGCTGTTTCCGCTCCGCTCTGCACTGTGCCACCTTGCTGGGAAGGGAATGACTCAATGCTCTCTACTAACCACTTTAATGAGCCTTGAAAGTAATATTGCTGGACTCAGTGTGACATCCCCAGTTGGAACATTTTGGCTTTTTTTTCTTCTTTGCTGCCACTTTTGATAAATTTCAACACAGGTAATTGTTTTTATGAGTCAGAAGATGACTGCTTCTTTTTTGGCACAACCTGAAATATTCCTTGATAGAGGAGCTCGTAAAACCTCCTGTCATCCTGACTCTCACAGCAGGCTCTGGTTAGCTGGGCTCCCGGCAGTCTGCTGGCTCAGTCAGCAAAGAAAGGAGCAAGAAGCACCACTGTCACTCCCCCTCATCATTTCTAAAAGTGGGACAAAGCGAATCTTAAATAATACTCATTGTGGATATACTCATCCCCAGCTTTTGCATCCAAATTGCAGGCAAATTCACGCTCTTACTCCTGCAGGGCTGTAAATCAGAAAATAATTTAGCCTGTTACTTGCATTTGACAAATTGCAAACAGTGGGCCTGGTTTTGATCTCTGGCAGCTATCAAACCTGGAATAGCTCCACTGAGCAGTTGCCTTGCTGGGCAGCTGGTGTGAAAGGAAATAATACCATTAATATCCTCCAGATCCTTGCATCCAGGTTCATCCATAATGTATGCCACCTGATTTTGCACTGCACTGTTAAAAAATAAAAAATAACTCTGTCAGATAAGCAAACCCTGTATGGTTTTAAAAAAACAAGGGAAGCGATTACTTTTCCTTAGCTTGAACATACCAAAGGGCATGGAAAACTTTGGGGATGGTGAAGGTGATGCAGCTAAACTAAAGCAAATCGACTAACTGCAATCACTTAAATAAATTCTGCGAGTAGAATCCTACAAGGAATCGTGTATGGATAAAAAAAAAAAATCCACAATGACAGCTTTAAACCATAGTTTATTAACACTCCTTCCCCCAGAGCAAGACACAAAAAGGAAACTGGCAAGACAGGTGCATTAAAAAATTATGATGACTCTGACTGAAACATATGACATGCAGAAATACATCCCTCTGCTTTTGTGCTGGGGTTGGAGATACTGATAGAAAACGTGTTTGGTCCTTACCTCATTACCAGGTTGCATTAGTGTGTTAGTATCCCTTGAGGTAAATACCTGTCTGTCCTCACTGCAAGGCATTTTTTAAGATCCCAGCTATGAGGGGAGAAGGCTTTTGGCAGAAGAGGGAGTTTAAGGGAGGGGTGGTTGGGGGGCAGGACACAGACACTTCAACAGCTGCCTTTCACTTTCTGTGAGATACCTTTGGGAGCAAAGCCCTTCAGCTACCGTTCAGCTAGAAGAGGAAAATCAACTTCAACTCAGTCCATACAGACAAATGGTAATTTTAACTCCCGCACGTGCTTTTGGGGAACACGAGGAGCAGTGAGTGGCAGCAGCGAGGGGGCCCTCCCAGCCTTGCTCCTCACCCAAAACCACACCGGCCCCAAACCCCTGTGAACCCTCACTATGGCACAGCTGCAGGTGTGAGCTCTGAGGGTGCCTTGAGGCCGACAGTATCCCCTAGTTCAAGTAGTTTGGGAAACCCTGTGCTGTTAGATACCTGGCTATTAAATTATATACAGGGATTTTATGGCACTGAAAGGGAGCTTTTTAATGGACTGCTCACAACTCAGAATGGGGAGAGTAAAAACGTTTCCAACATTTCATGAGTTTTGGTAAATAATATTGAATGGGTTGAATTAAATATTGAGGGTAGTAAAAATTATTAAATATAGATAATGTTATGCAGGCTGAAATTCATCAGATAATAAAAACATTTAATGACAGGTTTTGAAAATGAGCCTCTGCTTTCAGGCTCACCAATTGTCAGTGGTCTACACAGGGGAAGGGCAGGTCCCCTGTACTCGAGTGCCAAAGGCCTCCTGCTACGCACACTTCTCTCCTTGTTCTGTGGCACAGGCTGCCTAGAAAAGACGCATTTCAGAGGCAGTTGCAGGAAACCTGTCACAGAAGGTAAAGAAAGGGGCTGTGAGGGACACGCTGCCTCTGCACCTGTGCAATTTCCCCGAAGGATGTTTGCCGCTTGTTATCCCCAGCATCTGCAAGGATTCAACCGTTCCCCTGTCCTTTTCTGGCTTTCCTCTCCATTCCTGTGTCTTTCTATACCTCACAAGGCGACCCATGCGAATTCATTGAATGTGTCCCACTGCTGCAGACATAGCTGGGGTGGAATTTGCCCACTTTTAAGTGTCTCAAAATCTGTTTCTTTTTTGGAACTTTCATGCCTTTGACTACTTCTTCAAAAACACCTTCTGCTGGCTTGACACTGTGTGACACTTGAAAAAGCCGAGGTGACAGAGGGTAGACAAGCATGATGATACCCTGGCACTACAGGTAACAGTGCCATTTAAATCTGCCCTGTATTAATTGTGTTACAATATGCTGCAACTTACTCTTCCCCAGCTTGCATTCTGCTTATATCCCACCTGAAATCCCCCTTCCTGCCTTTCCCTCCCTGGGAGAGGAACTGGAGGGGGTCTGGGTCTTCAGGAGGTCTGCTCAATTTTCCCTGTGTCAGTGATAGCTGCATTTTGCAGTCAGTCTTCTCTTGGGTTTGTTTCCTTGCAGAAATGGTCCGAGTGCCACGCGCACAAAAAACCCACCACCCAAAACCCACAAGGAGAGGTTGAATAGCAGGCTCACTCAAAAACAGCCAGTCCGACTGCAGCGCCAGACCTTCTTTGTTGCCCTATTACTGTCGTTCATCCTCCAATAATCCAGCCAGAGCTCTTTTCCTCGAGCGCGGCGCTGGCTTGCTTTCAGATGGGATCACTCTCCTTCCTTTGTCTGCACAGCTCCTTTTGCACCCGCGCACAGCAGCGGTCCTGATGCACGCATGCCGGTGTGCGTGCTTCGGCCCCGTAAGCTCATCCTGCACCTCTGCCTGGAGCGGGCAATGGAAAGCAAGAGCATGAGAGGGGGTTAAGACATTACACGTATAAAACCTTGCTCCTGCCCCATACACAAAGGACACTGAGTTAGATTAAACAGTCCCTGAAGGCGGGACGGATAACATTCGTTAAAACACCAGTCAATGCACAACAAAATATTCTCTGAGGATGCGAGTCACCACGTTGGGAAGTAACTTCTGCTAAGGTGAGTGCACATTACTTCAGTGGGGAGAGCTACATTAGCACCCGAGATGGCAAGGTAAAAGGTCTCCTAGGTCATTGAGAGTCGTGGGAGCTGTGCGGGCGCCTGGCAGGCGCTGCTTACTGTGCAGCCCAGCCCCTTCTCATTTGCCGCCTTCAACTCAGGGAGCGCAGATCTGAAGGAGCAATTAAATTTTATGCTGTGGTTGCAAAGCAGGAAGAACATGCAAAATGGGATTAAGCCTTAATACGATCTCATATCCAAGCTAGTCCTGGACCACCTAGTAATGTCAGTGAGAAAATTCTAAGTATTATTACCATTTAAAAACATGCACTTCAAAGGGAAGGCAGACCACAAAACTTATGCCGGCGATGTTAAGAGTGTGCTGTACGCCCAGTAAGTCAAAGTGTAACTAACAACATTCTCACTGTCTTCCACTGGCCCCGAGTTATTTCCTGAATCTTTGAATGGGCTGACATGGCCTCAGTCAGGCAGCAAAGGGGACAACTCGGCTCCGTCCCCAGGGCAGCCGCTTTTGTGCAAGAGGTGAGGGGACTCTACAGCTGGGAAGAGCTTCCCAAGCAGCGAGGGGAATTCTCAAAGGGAAACCCACAAGGAAAAATAAATCCAGATTGCAAATGACTTTAGATGCAAGCAAACAAAAGCAAAGGAGATTTGTGCTGCAAATACCAGTCTTGGACCCCACTGAATTCAGCCAGGCTCTGCTGCCCAGCGCTCCCTGGGGT
Source organism: Pandion haliaetus (assembly GCA_013401275.1). NCBI lineage: Eukaryota > Metazoa > Chordata > Aves > Accipitriformes > Pandionidae > Pandion > Pandion haliaetus. Next base: position 40,681 of record VYZV01000062.1, read on the forward strand.
GCAGTAGCCACTGCAAGCACAATTTTGATACCCCTTAGGCAGTTCTCAGAAACTAACTCGGTCCTCCCTTCACACTAATAGGGTTTGGAGGTAACATTGCGGTGACTGTGAACTCAAGCTGGGAGTAGCAACAACCCCGTACCCTACCTGCCTCCGTAGATTCCAGTGAAAGAAAAAAATCTGGGGGAGGCATTCTGAATTTAATCAGGGAAGCATACAGAAATATGGGACTGAATGAAGTGTGTTCAAATTACAACATCCTCTAGATATTTTTTTCCTGTTTTTTTCCTGAAGCTAGTGTCATCAGTTAAGCACGAGTCTCCGCAGAGCAGAAAATGAGACCTCTTGTCTTGCATCTGGGACAGACGGCACGCTGCCAAGCCCACCCAACCTTTTCAAGGCTCTTCTCAGTCCTGTGCAACAACCCACATCTGACTGAGGCACCAGTGCAGCCAACCTGTAAGCACGTACTTCACCGAAAGCCTGTGAAGAGCGGTGGGAAGTTAAGTGCATCCTTCAGCATTCTGCTGACTGAGGTCTAACGCCCTACAGCCCCATTCTGATACAAGTTGGCGCAGCCGATTCCTTGAGCCTCAAGTGAAGTGCTGCTGAGCTGCCAGCAATGCATGGCCAGAACCAGCTGATCCTGCTATGAGAAGGAACTTCCTTCCACTCACAACTTCCAGGTCCTAAAGCCTTCTTGTTCTCCAATAAGCAATGGTCTTCCTTGCCCGTCCGATTACTGTAATGCAAAGGAAACTCCACTGGGAGAAAGCAGAGGTAGACGAGTGCCATTGAAATTATACTACAAAAAGTTTTACAGAGTTTCACCCCTTGGTTTCTCTAGGAAGATAGTCAAATATCAGCATACACAGCTAAAACAGCATGCGGAAAGCTTATCAGACCACTGATTTACAAAGCACTGTTTGCCATAAAGAAATCCCATGGAAGAACGTAAGTTTTCCTTAATGTGATGGTAATTCAAAGCTTCCTCTGGCACAGAAGCAGATGATCCGCACCAGAAAAAGAAAATGCAGCAACAAAGTGAAGTATCATCATCTACCCAAGCTAGTTCTCTCTGTCCTCTTTGAACAAACACATTTCCCAGTAGGGCACAGCTTCTCTAGCACAGCGTCTCTAGTTTCACACCAGCCTACAACTATGCCATTTTTGAACATGTGACCTATATATAACTTGAGGTAGTTACCAGTCACCAAGTAGAAAACCATGTTTCTTCTCGAAAGGTGTAATTATCTAGGCTCTGGCTCTAAAGACGTTGCAAAGGAGATTTATTTCCCATTAGCCGTCAAAACCACAGTTGTGCCATACTTACAGAAGTACTTAAACAGAAATGAAACCTTAGATGTTCGTGGCACAGAAGTTTGCTCTGCACAGTGGTTTAAAATTTATCCCAGCAGTTAATTATTTAAATGTATTTTCATTAGGTGAATGCGACAGAGCTGCTGCATTTGAGTCACAAAAAAATGCTAAAGAAGAACTAAGAATTACACAGTTAAATTGTGTATTATCATGTAAATGGCAAAGGAATGTCACATGGGATTCTGTGCATTGTTTGGAGCGATAAATGCAGTGAACTATAAATACAAGTTCAATAGAGAGCCTTGTCAGTTAAGCAGTTGAATGAAAGCTAGTCTTGGAGGCTGCTGGTACATTTTAAAATAAATACTCACACACATGGTTGCAATATCTAATACAGCTAACTAATAGACCGTTAATTTTGTTTGTAAAAGTGTTGTCTTGTCCTATTAAAAAAAAAAGAAAAAAAGGAACACACTGTAATGGCCAAAGAAAATTGTCTTTATGGGAGGTTTAATCTAAATAAATGAGGACTGAAGACCTCCTGCAGGTATGAATGCACAGCCATTTCTGAGTTCAGGGCAAGGTTAGCGCTCGACATACTGAGGACAGCACCTACTTGCGTAGCAGCCACTAAGCGTGCTGCTGCCTTCATCAAGAGAGGTGCCTCTCCAGATGTAGAAGAGATTATGCTGCTATTTGATTACAGCAGGATATATACCAGCATTTGGGTTTAAAGAGGATTAGTTTGGCCTTTGTCCTTACTCTGGCTATATTTCGAGTCATACAAAGGTTTCTGTGAATACTGGCACATATAAGAAAGCAAACAAGAGATGCAGGTACATGCAGGTATTTTGTACACCCACTGCTACTGCTTTGCCCTACCTAGAAGAAAACTTTTGTAAGAAAAAAACCCCACCAACTGTTTTAGCAAGATTGCAAAGCATTCCTGTTCGTCAGTCCTGCCTCAACCCCCATTGCAACGATACCCAAAACAGGAAGAGAGGACTGAGAACCAGTATAAACACCCACTGAAAGCAACCGCCACCTCCGGAGACGTTCCTGGTACAGGAGCACTTGATATGACCTGTATTAAGAGGTTGGTACCCAGCACCAGAAGAGGCTGATGGCAGCTAAGCCCACACCATCTCTATCGGTTTGCTGAAACTAACGGCTTCAGTTATCTCAGTGCTAGTCAAGGCAGTTCATTTCAGGCTTTAAAAACCAGACAAAAGTCTATTCAGCTAAAGTATGCAATAGTCACATTATTTTCACCACTCAAAAAGAGCTTTTGCCCTTTTGGAGACACAAGGGCTAGGAAAGGGGGGGGGGGGGGCAG
>VYZV01000064.1:8700-21926 GCA_013401275.1 Pandion haliaetus
AGGAGAGCAGAAGGAACTAATTAATGTCTCCAGGAGCTCCCAAGGCACAGACAAAAATTTGGAAAAAACCATCCTCACATAATGTGACACATACTTTTTGTTTTTACCACACAACAAGAGGAATCATACCTGCATTGCTCATCAGCCAAAACCAGCACAGCGTGAAAGATGGCTTGTTTAGGTTTATCCAGGTTTCTTTATTTACAATTTTGTTCTTTTCATTCCCTATCCCTCCTCTTTTTTTCACTCCTCTTCTCTCTCTTTTTAATTCAGCTACCTACAAGCCAACAAAGCTTTCTTTTTGCCCAAAATAACAGCAGAATGTTCATGTTTACATTTCGGTTTTAAAATGTAATTGAGAGGAACAGCGTAGGATTCTCCCGTTGTAAACAATGAAAACACAAATGATGAGACAGACAGTCATTGTGAAGACAGGAGTGTTGATGGGAACAGAGAGGGCTCATGAGGATAAAACTCCCACTGAATCCTGCAGAGGTGGAAAAATAGGAAGGGAAAAGGAGGCCAAGAAGAGAAACTCTTGGTATGATTTTCTTTATCCTAGTGAGCTCTTGAAGCCTCATTTTCTTTAACGATACTTCTCTGTCTTTTATCTAAACACTTCATGTTACAAAATCAAGCTTTTTCTGCTTCTGTGGCAAGCAGATTGAAATGGAACTTGTCCAAGGAGAAAGCTTTTGCATCTGTTGATGAAGAAAGAGAGTCTGGCTTCTCCAGACTTCCCAGTTCTGAATGACAGCGGGGTGCTTGTTCCCGTTGGCTTCTTTGAAGATCTCAGCTGGAATGAATTGGCAAATCTTAACTCTCTTACAAATTACATGGCTGCCAGACAGTGTCAGTGAGTTACGAAGTTACCACAAGACCTGGGGAGCAGACCATGGCTTGAATTTTGAGAGTATAGGTCATGATCTCGTGCCTGATGTCTGTCTTCCTCCAGCTGTGAAGTAATCTACTGCTCGTCATTTTCTCGCTCATACTGATGAAGCTGTGTTGTGTTTTCAACAGAAGGTTTTGCAGATGTAGTTATTGATAGCACGTAGGGATTGTGGAGGACACCTGTATACAGAGAATTGTCCAAGCAAAGATGATTTCAGTTACTTAAAAATAGTTTTATTGCACATGAATCGGCCAATTCCATTTTTTTTACATTGGAATAAAAAATAAGATAAAAAAATCCTTTATATAAGCCCCACTTGGCTCACGTTTAAAGGCATAAAGTAAGGAATATGATACCTGGCAAAGTTATGGTAAGTTTATTGTAGAAATATGAACAAATTACACTTATGCCACACTTACTGTACGATAGCAAGATATGCTGTATTTTAGCTACACTTCAAATAAACCCCTAGGATCTGTGGCCTCTGCCTTGAAACACCAGAGGAATTTCTGGGGTTCTTTCTGAAATAAACAAACGTCATGATAACAAATTGTGAACTGAAGAAACAGAGAGGCTGGCCAAGAGAGAGGCAGAGCAAGGGAACCCTGAGTGAGCCTTCCAGCGTGCCGTTGGTCAATTAGTGAAGAAATCCAGTTTGCATAAACTTACGCCCTTTGCAGAATACAGTTATGCCTTGAATAGTAATGCACTTAATTGCTGCTATGCTCTGTCCAAACATCGCAGAAGCCTAAGTGCTTGCTGTACCATGGCCCTTCAGGGAACGTGAGTCACCCCCAGAACAGTAGCCAAGCTTGCAGTCAAACTAATTAGTGGTACTCAGCACCCACTTCTGTTGGAGCCTGACAGGTCCTTCTTCACTGAGGTCTTTCTGCAAAGCTCTTGAATGTACTAAATCCCAGGACTTAGAGGCAGGGATGTCACATTTCTTATCTGTCCTGAACGCTTTAATCTGACAATACATAATGGCTAGATTCTTCTTTCAAGGTCTCTTTGTGCTACAGGTTTACATAGTGCTTAGATAAGGAGAGGTTTGTATTGTATGTGCTGAGTACTACTCAGTCATGCTATTAACATAGCTTGTACTTTTAACCTGATTATGTTCCATCAGGAGTGACACGCTGATACTGTAGAATCAGGACTGGCTCTTCCCACAAATGATGACTGTCTCTTTGCGCTTGAAACTAAGTAGAAGATAAAGCTGTTGTCCTTTGCTTGCTTCTTGAAGTAAGCCAGACTGAACTTCAAGTTCAGGGATGAATTTTCCTGATAGCCAGTTATAATATATTTTATCTCTGCTTTCCACATGCGTAAATGTTTTGTTGCAGGTGAATTTATAAACATTTCCCTCGGCACAATTGTATGTGATAGTTGAAGTGTGCTTTTATGCTGGAAAATTAAATATTATTGTGGAGGACTGCAACACTGGAGTAAGTTCAGTTACCTCTGATAGAGTTTGATCTGCTGTGTACAACATTAAGAGTCACTGCACTGATGCCATTGAAATAATTATCTGTTTACACTTTGGCATGAAAGCAGATATATTAAAATTGTAGGGCAAACCCCATCTATTTAAAAATATTCCAAATTCCTTGTAAACAATCTTTCAATAGATCTCTCTCCCCTCCTGCCCCTTCCTTCCTTCCTTCCCTCTGGTGTTTTCTGTAGTCCTTATCACTGACATACTCAAATATAAATTAGGTTCTCAGTTTTAGCTCCCTTTTATTTGTCTGGGTTATTCAATGTTTCTTCCCATTGTTTAAATGAAGAATGTTTCCTCTCACTTAGGAAGATTTACGGAAAGAGGGGAGGAAAAGATTTTGGGGTTTCACTGGGCCCATGTCAAAACTTGAAAATTATATTCACTGTATAAACTACTGATAGTAAATCTACATATTTCTAGTTGTACCTCACCGGCATAGCTAAGTTTTCTTTTTCTTGCTTTCTGCTGCCTCTGCTGCAGTCCCCTTTCTTCTGGCCAGTGATTCCAAATCCATCATCCCCTCCTTTCACCCCCTTTTTTTTTTTAACTCAGCTGGAATAGGTTGCTTCTGAGGCACTTCTCATGCTGCAGCACAGCTTTCATCGCTCCTCCTGGCAAGGGAATGTGCCTGCACTTTGTAGAGAGAACATTGCTGTCCAATCCTGTGCATGGCAGAGATCAACAGGCTGGTTATGAGTCTACTTAAAATGTAATCATGCTGATGGTGGTGCTCTGTAGTTACAAAGGAGGCTTTTGCTTCCATAGTGCAGGTGGGTGACAGCAAAATTAATACACTTCTCTCTGTTGCTGCAGCTTTCTACTGCTAGAAGGTTCATTAAAGGGTGCTGAACATGGTGCATGGTGCTTTTGATGGGTTGGGAACTTAATGCATCATATTCTTATCCTAGGTGACTCCAGAGCAGATCTCCTACGTAACTCATCAGCTGTCATTTTTTCTGTATCTGCACATTTCATAAGTGGTTTTGCAGTATAAATATTGAATAAATAGGGAAGAAATATCTTTTCCCATCACTGACAGTAATGGACTTACTTAAAACTTTAAATTTTGCTTGGAAATCTTAGTTAATTTCTCTGCTTAAGTCAAATAAAAATCTGAATAAGACCCACAAATCTTTAGGCTACTATGGACTCTAAAAATATATTAGAGGTGTGTGCCCTTTCATGAAGGATTAGACCTCTATCACATTGAAATGCGCCTGCTGGAAAATTGAGTGGTTCTTGCCTGACCAACTGTATTCCTCCTGTGATACGTAAACTTCAGCTAAAAGTCTCTTTGAACGTTGGGGTGGTCTAACACATGCAGCAATTTAAATGTAAGCCAGTATAATGGGTTTACTTAGGCTTGCCAGCCTTCACTGCTGAGGATGGTGGCAGGGTCTCATTGCCAGTCCTTCCAGTGGCTGGAGGAAATAGTGAAAGGTCTTAACAGGTGATACAACAGATAAAAATGTTACAAAAGTGGTCTAAAATTACATGCAGAGATGTGATATACATGTACACAATATATTTAGACATATATATAGCTACATGTAGATCTGTGTGTGCCTACACTATAAATAGATATAATATACATACATAATGTATTAATACATAATCATGTATAATGCCCATAATACAGATAGATATAATCTGCATGTATTTATAGTTATTTATCTGTAAATTATATTTGGAATTTTTTGCTAAATATTTTGGTGTCTGTGTAATTCTCATGTTAACCTTTCTACATAAAGTTAAGTATATGCACATGTTTAAGTGCAGGGATTTCCCTGGATTTTTTTGTATGTTGCTCATCGCACTGGAATCTCAGTACCCCCTAGATCGTGAACTTCAACAGAAAAACAGGTTAGCGCTCCAGTTTTCTTCTCAATCCCAACTTTTTTCTTTTTTGTTCCTCCCCACGTTCAAAGAAGCAGCTGGCACACTGCTATGAAGAAAAAGAGTACCTCCAGGCACCAGAAGGAGGTTTGGGGCAGTAAGGCAACAGCTGCAGAAATTGCATGGACGTAGGGCCAGGTGTGTCCTGTGGGAAGGCTGTGCTGTGAAGTAACCTCACGGCGGTCAGGCTGGCGCGGGGGTCTGACAGCAGCCAGGACTGAAGGAGTGACACGAACCAATGCACGCTCTGTAATCCCAGATCAGTCCCCGTCATCCACAATAGTGTGGGCTGGCTGTGTTGATACAGAGTTTGTGACTTCTTGTTTTTCTGGGGTTAGAGAACTGGGTTTTTCCGCTATGAAGTTTCTTCCAAAGCCACTGTAATGGAAGTGGAAGATAGCCCTAGCCCTAGGAACTAAGTGCTTACACAGCTTGCCAACAATATGACTTTCCCAGCAATTCCAGGACTACCATCTTGTGGAGATTACTTAGCAAATGTGTTTTGCTGGTAACGTACAATGTATTAATTCTCATTACTTATAAGAATTGTCTTGTAAGCCTGCAAAAACTGGAAATGCTTTGTTTTTGCTGAGTCTGATACTCATAGGTGAGGCTTCCCCATCCTATTCGCAAATGAAATAACTTTTGAAAATAGGGACTTTCTTGGTCATAAATCTAGTTGCATAAAGCAAGACTTCTTGAGAAAAAATACCGCGTAATTAAACAATCAACCAATTATGGTTTAAAAAACGTACTTGGAGATAAGATCCTGATCATGTTGTTGTGATCTGCCCATTCACAGCGGCAGGTAGAGAATTTTACCCAAAATGCTAAATGGTGGTGTTAGATTTGTCAGCTCTTGGATACATTTTCTGTTCATTTATAGTTTTGTAGCACAGCTAGCAAAGATGCCCAACTTCTTTTATACAGTGTCCACCATCAAGCTATAGGACAGGCAGTACTAATATTAATTACACTGGTTGCTTAAGCTTGTGCAGACTCAAGGTTTCTCCTTTAGCTGAATTTTGATAGTTTCCTATTCCAAATGGTTTTCGTTTAAAAAAAATCGCTGGAGCGAACAGTACTCTCATGTAGTTAGTTACATTCCTTGTGCTTTCACTAAGCAGTCCCATTTCCATAGCCTAAATAAATAAATCAAAATCTCTGTCTTCTTTTGCAAACAGGCTAAGACAGTTCCTGAAGGAGGCATTTTGGACAATGGCTATAGAAAAGTGTATTTTATAAAACAAACACAATGCAGTACCCAGAACTACTTTTTGCTTGGCTTTATGTCTGATACTCCATCCAAAGCCTAATACTGCATGGCTTCCTGTTCTCCAGCATCCTCTAATATGGACAAACATCACAAAAACCTAAGACACAGATAGTAAGTGGTTTCAAGATATGAGTTAGCTGTGGCCAAGGTGAGAAGACTTTTGAAGAATGAAAAGGGGATGCTTGTAACAGGAGGGAAGTGCCCAGGGCATTGCTGGCAGGCAGCAGCAGGGTATTTCTGAGTGGTGACATTTTGAACAATAAGCTTTCTCAAAAAAGTGCTATAAGCATGGCTGTGACACCCCCTTCTTTAATGAACATGCATTTTCCTCCTCATCTTAAGCATTTCATCCCCTTCCCGAATTAAGCATCGCTTTGCTTTGTGACTGTGGTTACGCTCTGATGCTCCTGCGTCCCCTCAAGTGAAACCCTGGTGTGAGGACATGAGTCTTCACCAGGAGTGGTTCTCCCCAGGGACACGCACCTCCAGAAATCCTGTCAATTTAGGAGCCTGTCACAACGGAAGAGGTTGTAGCTGGTTCTTTGGGAAAATGAAACGCACAGCTCTTGCGCAGAGGTGCCAAATATTTCCCATTTTCAGTACCTTTGTGGCTTCCGTTCCCATGGAAACAAGCAGGGGCTTGCCACAAACGTGGTCCTGCTTGCAAGTCACTGTGGGTTATCAAGGAAGATCTATCATGCACTAGATGACTGAAGGTTTCAGATTTAGTTTCCTTACCGAAATGCTAGCTTTGAGCTAAATACAGGCATTTTTGGAGCCTACTCCAAGACTTGCCTGTAAGTTTCCACCTTAACGCTCATACGTTTTTCTATTCTCTGATTTTCTCCAATATCAGAGATCAACAGAACTGGTTGTTGCGTGTTCCTGTTCTTGAATTGCAGTCCTGTGTCAGATACCAGTCTGCCTCAGAAGTAATTAAAATGCTGAAGCTCTTAAGTGCAGTGCCAGAGAGCACTACTCTGATTTATTGAGCTTATTAGGTTGAGTACTCCACTACGTGGAACAAAAAGCAGACCTTTCTGAAAGGGTGAGTATGAGATAAGAAATACCAGAGTGGGAGGCAGATAAACAGAAACTCAAGAAAATAGTGAAAAAAAACCCCAGTGTCCAGCCTCGCTAGGCAGTGGTCTCAGTATTGCAGTTAAACTTTTTTTCTGCTTTTATGGTCATCACAGGAGAAGAGAGAGTCAGGCATTTTGTGGGTATTGGTGAGATGCGGTTCTTACTTCAGAAGAGAAATGTTAAGTGATTTGCCCGTTTCCACAGAGAAGATAAAGGTCAGAAAAGGAGATAAATTACAGCCTTTTGGGGCTTCTACTTTTATGGTCTGTTCCCTACAACAGCTTTCCAAGTTTCTCTAAATATTTGCAACCCTAATAGTGGGGGGAAAAAAAAAAAAAGGCAGAACTCACAAAAGTATATCCTTTCAGTTAATTGATCAACATCGTTAAGACAAAAGGAAGTATAATTGTTTTCCTTTGTAGGATTTTGAGCTGAACAATGAGCTGAAAATGAATGTGTTAAATTTGCTGGAAGAAGTTTTGAGAGACCCTGACCTACTGCCACAAGAAAGGAAAGCTACTGCAAACATACTGAGGTAAGTACGCTTCTAATAATTTAGTATGTTAACTAGAGCATGTGAAATAGTTAGGGGATCATGTATCATAGAATTCACAGGGTTTGTTTTTTCTCCGGATTATTTAATTTTGAAGGATTACAAAGTGGTTTATTAGTTACAAAACAGAGTGTGTTTTAAGTTTCATTCGTAAAAATACCTGTATTAGAAAATTTTGCTGCAGAACAGCTGGCAGCCGTGGGTTCAGTCTTTATACAGCAGGGGAAAATGCAGTAAAGCAACAAGGCCACTCAATATAATACCTTGAGGAACTTCTGTCTCAGTAATGAGCCATCCACTCTGCTAAGCTCATGAGAGGATGATGATAGCCTAACATGTCATGACATCCTAACAACAGCATGCTTGCACCTTCCTTTGTGTTGTCACTGTGAGCAAAGTTCTTTGGGTAGCTTACAGAGAGGAATTCTTCTTTAATTAGTGCCAAGAAATAAAAGAAGTTTAAGCTTCTGCATAACCGGGACTATTTAAATTAGGGTTATAACACCTTATTTTGTTACCTAGGGTTGGTATTACAGAGTTGAGTGTCTAGTTATGCCAAAAAGACAAATCTTCATACGCATTTATCAGTGAAAATAATTCCATCTACTAAGTGTGAATATTTTATAACCACTGATTTTCATGTAAATTGTTCTACATTACTAAGGAGCAATAAATATTTAAAGACTAGGCAGTGGTTAAAATAAGATATGATGAAAAAACACAGTTAAATCTGTGGTGTGCTTTGTTAGTATATTTGTAAGTATTCTGCAGGAAAGCCAGTAAGGGTGCAATAAATGCACTGTGTCTGAATTTTCTAAGACCACTTGACAGGTTTCCCCATCAGATACTTACGTGAAAAAGAATGAGGGGAAAGTTGTTCACTTGGGGGGAAAAAAGTCAAGCAAAGCATAAGAAACAAAGGTGAGTTCTTAATAAAAGCACTTCATGTCAATGGGATCCTACTTAATTTTTACATAAATAAAAATAAACCTCCTTTCTAATAATACTGCACGTGCTGTTACTTAAGTAAAAACAGTAAATTTGTTTCATGTATTTCCTTGGAAGAAACAGCAAGCAAGGAGAGCAAAAAGGATTAGTATAATGGGTCTTAATAATATGTGTGACAGCAATGGTTCTGTCAGATTGCTCACACTGGGAAAAATTACCTTAAGACCTTCAGCTTCTTAAGAAGATACGAGAAAATAAACCTGATTGCCTGTTCCTGGAAGAGTAATGGAATAGATTTATAGGTGTTTAACATACAAGTTTGTTAGCAATTTCCTGTATACAGTTTCCAATTAGCCAATTTCCCATTAGCTGTTGCATCAAAAAATGGGACCTTGGTAATTATGTGTAAACTGTGAGTTGCCCCCATTTACATCTTTTTACTGCTATTCTATGAAATGGTAGGTATTGTTTGCCCTCTTTTCCCTTCTAGCACTTACTACTGTAGTGTCTGAGCACACTGTATGTACCAGTTAATCAGATATTTCCATTAAACATTTTTCAGAATTTTTCAAAAATTCAGACTGAATTTTTGACCATTTTGTGAATTTTCACACTATTTCATTTGCAAAAAAAAAGGGAAAAAAGTTAAATTCTGTAAGAGGTGAAAGTTCTGAAGAAGTTAAGTTTTTAACAACTGAGAAACGGGGAAAAGAAAAAGCAAAAGGAAGGAGTAGCGAAATAAAACAATACTTGAAAATAAAATTTTAGTAAAAATGAAAAAATGTATGTAGAGAAATTGAACTGAAAGTTAATCAAAATTAACTCATTTGAAATATTTTGTAGAAACAGATTGCATTTTTAAAAATCTGTCTTTCATAGTCATTATCCTGACAGTATTTCTGGGAAGGATTATGGCACTTTACAAGCAGGCGAGTAAAGCATGAATAAAATGACCTGTCCAGGTTCTCAGTGGGAGTTTCTGTTGGAAACAGGTAGAGAATGAGGATTTCCTGAGATACGGTCCTCAGCCAAGCCATCTTTCATCAGGGTTTGCAGCTGTATACCCTCATCCTGCCCGATTTTTCAAACAACATAGTCTGACTGTAGATTTGGTCATAGAGAGTCATCAGTACTTAGTTACATCCCACAAACTAGCACTGAAAAAAGAGCCATTGGTGGCTCGGGGTGCAGAAATAGCCTTTTGACTGAATGCTGCATGGATGTCCTACTTCCCTTCAAAATGAGGCATGAAATTTAAGCCTTGGCTAACACTGGTTATCAGAAATCTCTTACTGCTTTTCAAGACTGGCCATGCTGCTAACATACGTGCATGCTAGACAACTTGTATGTCGACTATTTCAATACTATTTCAATTTCAATTAAATTTCAATACAGTTTCAAAACTATTTCAACACTGAGTCCAATAAGCATCAGTGACACAGTATTGCTGTCCCAAGGGTTCAAAAAACTACTGTGTTCCATGTTCAGTAGCAACCATATTTCAGTAGCAGTTGAAATTACTCCTCTGCCCTATCCATTTTTTTATTACATACACAAACTGCCCATAAACTTTCAAATAAGAGTTGTGGCATAAATAAACTTTCAGATAGAAGCTGTTGCATAAATACAACTTTCATAATTTAAACTGCTGTTAAGCTGCAGTCAACAGGATATCGGGACATCGTCTCCAAGTTAAAAGCGTTGTCACATAAAACAAACTGCCCCAAAGTGTTATGCCGAGCAAAACTGCTGAGCAAAACTGCTAAGCAGAACTGTAATCTGAAGTGCTTGGGCTCATTCTCCAGCCACACAGGAGGCAGTTACTTGCCAGGCATGTCAAATTTGTTAACAGTCAGCTGGTAAGGAGAAACTAATTTTCCAGGAATGGGAACTGCTTTAGTAACCTTGTGAGAAAGAATGTATTGGAGCAATTCTGATTTTGGACAAAAAAATCATTCAGGTGGGGTGAAATACACGAATGTATTGTACAGCTCACCCTTTCACTGAAAGGAGGAGCTTAGGCTGCTAAGTCACCTCAGGAAGATGGGTTGTCTGGTAATTGAGTGGGTTCCAAGCTTTAAAAAAGCACTGTAGTTACTGCCAGAGATATACACTCTCAGCAATGCTATACAGTTAACTGCGAAGAGGGAATTACAGGATTTAAGGAATAATTTGCAGTTGAATGTAGTACTTTGTGTGTAACTGTATACCTGTGGTAGTGACACAGGGGTACATGTTCCTTTACTCTTCCACAAGCCTTCATTTTTATTGCACATTATTAAAATGGGAATATTTATAAGGTTAAAAAAAAAACCTGATCCGCTTGCTTGTCCTGAGCAGTGACCTGCTGTCCTGTGGGGACTGTGAACACACACTTCTGGCTGCCTCAGGAACCGTCTCGGCTACTGGGGCATCAAGCAGGAGTCCCTCTGGTCCTCCAGCTTCTCAGCTTGTTAGTGTATTGAGAGGTGGAACCAACTCCAGACTGCTCTTTGAAAACTTTTTAATAATCCAAAATATAAAACCAAGGAATAGTTTCTGTCAATCAGGAGGGTTTAGCTTTTCTGGCAGGTCGAAAAAGGTCCTTGTTCAATTCTGGAAGCAGAAGAGAGAGAAGCAGAAGAGACAATATCCACATGCCTGCATCCTGTCTGACAATGCAATTGTATAAACCCAGTTGGCAGCCAGGTTTCTAGTGCCAGAAGAACAAATTTTTTTCTGTGTTTGCACCAAAACCAAATATACTGCATCTGGTGCAAAAAGAGGACATGGTGGCACAGAAATGGTTCTTTCGCTGACATTCTTGCCTGATGCCTCCCAGTGCCATGACTGGTTGTGGAAGTAGGTCAAAGTGAACATTGAACATGCTCTTTCCTAAGGTGAGAGACTTCTATTACTTGTCTCTGAAAATACTATTTATTATAGTAGAGACAACCACAACCATGTTCCTCTTGACCAAGAACTGCTAATCTTTAAGCGCATGCTGCCATACTGCACCGGACATTGATACTACACCAGTGTATCTCTCATATCATTGTTTTCTTTTTTTCTGCATCAGAGTACATATTTTCTATCATTTGCCAACATGGCAGATTACAATGTTCTCGATGTTAAGAGAAGGCCTGTAATGGAATAAAATTATTTCTTGAGTTCCTTGAACCATCCATAGGTTATAACAGCAGGGCGAGGGGAAAGGGATTTCTTCTCCCCATTGACTTAGAAAAAATTCTTTGGTGGGACCCACTGTGCCTAACTGAAGCACCTAACCACGAAACAAACTGTAGACAGCTAATGAAGAACTCTTTCCAAGGTAACTGCTTATCACGAAGGAGATTCTGTCCACTAAAACTGGCTGAAGTTAGGTGCCCTGACTGTTCCTCCAGAGATCATAGACAACACCTTCCTTTCTCAGACAATTACAGAACAGAGGCAGTGACTTGCAGAGGATGTGAATCCCACCCTCTATGTTCTAAAGGTATCTGGAGTCTTTCTTGTTGTAGAAATGTGTAGAGGTGCTCCCAGGTATTGTGTTCCTCTTTTGGTTCACGTACTAATGTCTGATTTGGAGAAATGCTCCTCAGTCCATCAACATCACATAACCCCCTCCTTGGAAAGATGTTATCTTTTTGGTTTTCTTCTAGATGGAGGGCTTTCATCTAATACTACTTAGAGGAGGAATATAAATTAACCCCCTAGAACTGAAGGGCTTTTTTACTGTTACTAGAAATGAATTTGTTTGAAGATTTTTGACAGCGTGTTTTTTATGTGAAAGCATATATTTGTCATAACTGGAAGTTTTGATGAAACTTTGATTCAAAAGGCTTCTGTAGGACAGGATGAAAATGGGAAGGAGGGGTGAGCCAGTTGACATGCCCCTCATGAAAATAGTCATTCACCCAATTGCTAGGTGAGTGTCATAAAATGCGCTTTTTAGTTGTTCTGAAGAGGTGCTTGCTGCAGGCATTTATATCTAAAAGGCCTTGGCGTATCAAAATGTGTAGTCTCTCAGAATTCTGGTTTGCCAGTCAGCTCTTACTGTAGCTCGGCTTATTCCATGGACGGTCTCCTTGAAGGATATTGGGTACAAATGTCTTTTTACAAACAGACCCAGCCTTTGAGTGTATGTGTGCATATGTGCATATAAATTTCTTGGAAAATCAGTCCCTTTGTTAGCAGAGTTTAGAGGAGAAGGAAAGGTTGGTTTGTATTCTGAAGATATTATGGTCAGCTCCAGCTATGGACTCTGTATAGAATATGAATGGCAAGGAAAGTGTTTATGAGCGATACTGAGCTGCTTCATGTCTTTTTGAGTCATCAGACAGAACAGCTGGTATTTCTTGCGTGATGAGATTTTTGTTGAATGGACTGACAGGGTTTCTCTGCAGGGTAAAAAAGCTTCTTTTTATTCAGTATCTGATCTGAAAGCTAGGCAAACCTACTGAAGTATGTTTTGCTTGACATTTTATCAGTCAGCCTTATTTACTAACCCCTGAAATCTAGGTAAAATTTCATTGATGGTGAAACAGGAAGGTACAAATTTCAGACTGAACAGCAGTGAGTAACTTTGATAAATAGTCCTATGTGGAGAAAAACAAGGGTGGTTCAAGAAACAGGTCCTCCTTCTTCCTCAGTATAAATGTAAATGAAATTCAGGAATATTTAGAGGTCAAAATTTGATGCATGACCAATTTTCTGCCTTATATGATTTCACCAGAAAATACATTTCAGGCTCTGTAACCTAGACTACCTTTTAAAATATTTTAAAAATATTTTATATACCGTAAAGGAATGAGGACAGATGTTAATATTTTCCACTAGAAAATTGTTTTAATATTTGGACTGGTCAGGCATGAAGAATGACTTAAGTGAGGGACAGGTCTAATCTTACCTGCTGACTCTTAAAAATTAGAAAGTTATTTCTTATGTATTCACTTCCTTCATTTTTAAGTATGGTGATGGAGGTGTCACCCCATTCAGCCCTCCTTGAGAGGGATACTGTTAAACAGTCTGGCAGAATCTCTCCTTACCTTTGCTTTCTCTCATAACTCTTTCCACATGGACCTGTGCTTCTTAC
>VYZV01000064.1:27595-74832 GCA_013401275.1 Pandion haliaetus
TAATTGGCAGATAAAAGGTGGGCTTTTATCATTGTTTCTTCTTCCATATGTTTCTGCAGCTTTTGCAAAGCACTAAAGCAGCCCAAGCAATGAAATACCCTTAAAATACATTCTGCCTGTACTGCCTTCTCCAGTCAGCTTTTTCTCAGCTGCTTTTTAGTTGGTGCTACATCCTCTTATTTAAAAACATGTTAAAAATCCTTTCAATACAAACTGTTATATAAGAGTTTACCTCCAAATATTTTTATGTTTAGAATTTGTTTGATTTTTAAACTTCTCAATTAAAAAAACCCCACACAACAGATTAATGTTGTTGCACAGTTCACCGGTACTTACTGGAAACGTAATCTGAGTATTTCCATCAACCTGCTATTTAGAAGAAAATGAAAGTGTCTGTTTCTGCGTACAGCTTTCTCTTAATTGGAAATTTGGTTTCCAAAAGGACAAATTTCTCATGATCCTCTATACTGTCTCAATTCCATAGCATAAATAGACTGAAAACCGAATTTATTTAACTTACGAAGTAACCAGGCTCTAATGAAGCCCACTGAAAGTAATTTGTGTAAGACAGTAATGTTTACAAATACATATTCAGCTTTTATCAGAAACTTGGAGGCAAAACCAGTGTAGTGCAAACTGCAAGACAGTTAACATCCTTTACTGTCACTAATTTCAGTAAATGCAGCTGAGGATCCTTGGCAACATGTAAGATCAAGTCCCTAATATTCTTGTATACGCAGTAAACTGATTTGCTGACCATTAATTTAATGAATTTGTGGTTTTTCCTGAATTTGCAGGCTAATAATGTTAGCAGAGATACAGGTTCTGTGTATCGCTCAAAGGAAAATCTTTAATGCTGCCTAATCTCCATTTTCAGAAATAGACTAGGAACAATAAAGCTAAATTCTTAATGCCTATGTTACTACTTTGGAAAATGGGGTGAAGGTGCTAACTGAATTACACCTTTTCTAAAATCTAATCCCAGTCATTTATGTGCAACACCAATGGCATTTGTATTGAATTTTTTTTCTAGACAAAAGCTCTCATGGACAAGCTTCAGAAGACTGTATCATCTGAAGGAAGATTTAAAAACCTTAGAGAAACGCTCAAAAAGTATGCTTCCCTACAGTATACAATTGTGTTTTGTAATAAGCAGTGGATAGTACATGTTAAGGATGAATTGGCTTTAATTAAGCTTTAATAATGAATACAATATTGGATAATATTTTTAGCTAATAACCTTTTAAATTCTAGTTTTATTCTATTTGGCATTATTGTTTTGCTGAATACCCTGAGATTTAGTACCCCTTATAGATAAATATAGTATCTCCAGAGAATTACTGAAACAAATTAAACTATTATTCTGTGTGAATATTCCCTGTTGAGGTTTTACTTACACTGATAAACTTTTTCAATAGGTGTAAAGCCAGGTTTATAAATAAAAGTTCTTATTCAAAAACAGGATTCCAAGGAGTCCTTGTTCCAGCTAAGAATTTTAGGATTTAGGACTAAGCCTGAGTCAAATTAAAGATCCACTCATCCCTTTATCTTGTTTCTGACAGTGACCAGTAGCTGATGAGAGGAACATGACAAATGCACAGTGGTATTTCCTCTCCTATAGCCTCCCAGCTCTCCAGACTGCCACCCTGGAAAACATCCTGCTTTTTTTGCACAGTAGTCCTTCAATATTTTCTTCTTTAATTGATTTGCCAGGTTGTGTTTGACCTTATGCAATTCTGGTATCCAAAATATCCTGTGGCAAGGGTTCTACAATTTATGTATCAACTCTACCTGCATGCATACAAAACCTGTAATTTTGCAAGTTGTGTAATTAGAAGTAGGCTTTCCAGGATTGAGTGGTACAACTACTTTAAATAATCTTGAGAGAAGCAAAGAATTGAACTACTAGAATAATTTCTGGAATGTTTCAAAATAGATATAGTTCAAGTTAGTAAATTTTTACTTTTAAAAATACTGCTGAGGAGCTAATAATTATTTTAAGAAATTTTTTGACTCACAGTATATGAAAAAGTACTTTAAGACAACTTTCAGTTAATATATTGCTAGCCTGTGTACAACAGTCAGCCTCATAATACAAAAATTATCAAGAATGAAGTGCGCTGCTAAGCTCTGTCAGCAGTCTGCCTAAGTTAGCAGTACAGCCATCGCCCTGCCTTCTCCTTATGCCAGAGCTTCAGAAAACCAAGTTTGCTACTATTTCTGCTGAGGCAAGAATCAGTGAGCGTGGAGCAGTGATTACTGCATTAGGGAAGCAACAATCATTGCCTCATTTCTCCTGTGCCTCCAATAAAAGAAAATCCCTGTGCTCTAGGGTCTCTAGTCCCAGTTTTCCAGATCATCTTTGCTACCTCTCTATCTCTGTCTTTCTTCTTTGTGTTCACTGTTGAGAAGTCCTGAATAGGCTTTGACAGAATGGTGTACATACATACGTATCTATACAGATACATATACATATGTATATACATGCATATATGTGTGTGTTTATGTATAAGTACATATACATATATATGCACGTGTATACACATGTATTATATATATCTCCACACGTGTGTGCACGCACTCACACACACGCGCACCCTTGCTATACTAGGATGCTTATACAAGTGCAGAACGTCAGCCACGCAGAAGCACGTCCCTCTGCGTTTTGAGCTTGTGTGTAGGATCTGTTTCCGAGTTTGTCTGTCAGCCAGGATTGAAATACGCTTGAAGGTGTTCTCTGATTCCAGAGTTTACCTGTCCTTCCTCTCACTCTATCATGTTACCATTCTACCTTTTGCTAAGGGTTATCTGCCATTAGTACTAGATACTGGACAGAATACATTCAGTTTGTCACAGGCAGAGCAAATACAACTCAAGTGAAGTCAGAGAAGCTGTTTGTGAATGTATGAATATAGCCATTGATAAAGAGTTTGTATAAAAACGTTAGTCTGCAAATTTAGTTACAGGCAAATATGCCGCCTTCTTGTTTCACAGTTGTAACCCACCTGCCGTTCCCTACCTTGGAATGTACCTGACAGACCTGGCATTTATTGAAGAAGGAACACCAAACTTCACTGAGGAAGGCCTTGTGAATTTTTCCAAAATGAGAATGGTAATTTTCATTTCCTCATATGCTTTCCCAACAGGTGTTTAATTATGTGAGTTAATTATTGATTTAATTATAATTCCTTTGATTTTAACTTCTAAGATGTACGAGTATATTGGCATCATGTAAGATAGGTAGCTGTTTGAAAGCAATTACTTGACGCAGTCTTCTATCACCACCTTCTGGTAAATTGAGTGTTTTTACACGGTGAATTTGCCTTCAATTTTTTCACTGCGAAATGACAGACAGAAAAAGCAGCTGTCCAAAGCTGATGAAGGAGCAACAAAAGGCTTTCCAAAATAACCAACATTAAAGGAATGTAGTGATTCACCAAAAAGCAGTAATCATAATCTTCTTTTCAAGTGTGCTAGGGTCTATCTAAAAGAGCGTTTTAAAGTGATTTCTCTCCAACTACCATGCAATGGTGTTTTGTAACAAGTCTTCAGAGGGGAGCATGGAAATTTCTCTTCTAACCTCAGTTTAATGCCCTTCTTATGGCTACACATTGCAGCAGTCACTTAAGGCAGAGAAGAGAGCTTATCAGTAGGGGGAGAGGAGAGACAAGGTGGTTCACTTGAGGCTGAATGAACAATAAGTGGTTACTTTAGGAAAGTGAAATCCTTGGAAGCCATTAGGAGATGACCTCTGCCCTTCCCTTCCCTCCTTCCAGGATAAATTGCATACTTTGGTGCAAAATGCTTGCGTGGCTTAGATGAAGTCAAAATGCAGTTGTACTTAATCATACACATGTATTCTTTTTGAAAGATCTCACATATTATCAGGGAAATACGCCAGTTCCAGCAGACCTCCTACCGCATAGAACATCAGCAGAAGGTAAGGCTCTTCTTAGGCACTGTTACCTACTGATGAAATCAAAGCTGTGGTAGAAATTCATTTTAAGATGCGGCTGTTGTTGAAAGCTAAAATCAATGTATTCTCCTCCCACACACAGAGAGGAGGGGACAGACAGAAATACGGACAGGTGCTCTGTAATACCCTCACCCTGGCAGAAACTCTTTTATTTGACACTCTATATAGCAGCAAGTTTTTCCCTCCTTCTCTGGAAGCTCTCTCGGGATTGCAGCCTTCATGGGTCTAGGGTACGAGGGCACGGGTTCAAAGGGAAATACGTTCCCCCTGCCCAGTTAGAAGTGTAATTCCCCAGGGAATCCCAGAATTCCAGGATTAGGGGGGCAGGAGATGGGCCAAGCATCTGCTGATGTTGTGTGCACCCTGCAGTTCTTTTCCCCTTGTCCCTCATGGGAGTGATGAAAGTTTGCCCAAAGCCAGTCTGTGCCTTCAGAGAAGATTTCATCTCAGACCCCAGAAGAGCAAGGTGGGCTTAGGTAACCTGGCTAAGGATTTGCCCATTACTAAGAGGCCATACTTAGTTGCTAGAGCACTGCTGGTGCAGCTTCACACCATTCCAACAAGCTGTTACGTTTCTCCAGAAAAGTGTGAGGATCCAAAATGGGCTGAAGGGGAAAAGGAGAGCAGAGAAATTTTTGTGGAAGTAACATACAGTCTGTTCATCTGTGTTTCCTCCATTGCAGGTCACTCACTATTTACTTGACAAGACACTCATCATAGATGAAGATACCTTGTACGAGCTTTCCCTAAAGATTGAACCCAGACTCCCCGCCTGAAAAGCCAGCTTTGCCTCAGAGTCTACAGGAAGCTTTAGTACAATGAACAAAATCATGCATGCCAAGTCCTAAATACAGCAAGGGAAATAACGAGAAGAATTCAAGCTCTCTTTTCCAATAAGAGATACAGAGCCTCACAGCATTTCCCTCTCAGGCAAAGAAAATGAGCATTGGAGGTGGAAGGCAAAGATGCTTCCTACCTGGATTAAGTGATTGCTGCTTTGCAAAGATAATGTTTTGCAGTAGGGACCACACATTTCATGGAAAATAGGAGACTTTCCTGTGAATGGGTACTCATTGTAGCCATCTTATGCGACACATTAAGGGGACAGATTTAAATGGTGGTAATATACTCAGATATATTAAGATGAAGGAGCAAAATGAGATGGCTGTGATGTGTTGTGGGTTGATGGTTAACTATGTGTTCACTGAGGCAGTACTGGTAGTGGTGCCCTCATACTGTGTTAACTTCATTTTAAGAACAGGATCTTAACAGTCATCTACTGTCTTGGAGTGACATTGAGGTAGCATCTAGTATCTTCAGAGCTGCAGTTGTTCAAAATACTTGCTATACACTTAATGCTACCCGTTACATAATGTTACCTTCTTTAAATGTCTTGTTAGCCTTTTCTAAGGTGAGTGATTTTACCTATAAATTAATTGTAAATATTTTTTCATTAATACACAATGGGAGTATTTACAGCATGGAAAGCAAATGAACTAATTGACTAGCTGTAAATAGTTGCCAGCCTTGCAAGCTTCAGCTGGGAAGTACAAGGTTAGGAGCTGTACCTGAGACTCGAGAAATCCAGACGTGCAATGAATGGGGATGGTTAGTCACGTTGCACACAGCCCTGGAAAAGGCACTTTATTTTTCTGCAACTCCTGCAGCTTATCTGACAAGTCAGGCTACAGAGCACATTCTGGACACACTGCGGAGAGGAATACATGTCTGGTCTGGCAGTGCGTAGTGATCAGCAGTGAACACCAGGAGTTGGAGTGACAGTTTCATTTTACATGGAATCAGTGGTTTGAGAAGTGTCTATTTTTTGTTCAGCCATTTGGCACTGACTTAGGTCTAAATTTGTTCACGTGAGTGGTAAACTTTGAATGCCAGAAAACACAATCTATATATTTTTATCTGAGCTAGTACTTATCATTTGCATATGGGCATATGTTTAGAAAAATGTGCTATTTGTAAATGTTTTCAAAGCCTCTGCTTTTGTGGCGTACCAGGTAGATAGATGTCATTTCTACAGCTAGTTGGTACTTCCTAAATTTTCCTGGTCAAGAGTGGCCTGTAGCTGCATGGAAAGTGAGCTCAAATGCATGCTGCAAAGCGCCTCAGAGTATAATGCGCAAGTATTAGCACTGTTGAAAAAAATTGGCTGGAAAAGTGTCCTTACTTTTCCAATGATACTCAGCCAGTTGAAGAAATAGGGCTATATCACTATACCTCCCTTAAATCCTCTCAGGGAGATGATAGATGTTTAAAATAGATTGTGACCTAGGCCTATTTGATCTGACATTTCTTACCACATTCATGACGGTTCTTAATGCTGGCAATGAAAAACGGATCTGCCTGGCTTGTGTTTTTTGTCTTCATTTGCACTTTAATTATATTGCTGGCCCAGCCCAGAGCTGCACAGTAAATTCCATTTGTTCTGTCTGCGTGTAACTGCTAGCATTTATAAATGTACCTTAGCAACTGTAAATTTCATTAACGTTCTTCACCACAAGGACCATCTCTTTGTAAACAACTGCATGAGGAAACATCACAAATACTGGAAGATTCCTCAATTTGAAAAGTAGACAGCAGCAGAAAAGGAAATTCCAGAAACATTTTAAATAGTTCTGGCTAATGATTGCTGTAGAAATGAACATGGAAAATATTACTTATAGAAGCTTTTTATTGTCAAAAATGTGCTTGTTCTTTTCACTGATGACTGACAAGAAGCTGATTGCATCCAATGCATGATACGAAAAAAGAAGCAAGCATGGTTTATTTGGACCACAAAACCAACTTACTGTGTATTTTCTGTACAAAAGCAGTTACCATATGGTGGATTCCTAAAACACCCTGAAGTAATGAAGAGGCAGGGAAAAAGTGGTCCAAAAAGTGATTGCTTAACTTGGTTTTATTGTTTCTCTGTTAACAAAGAAAATACGTTAACAACTGTCAATGTCAATTGGCATCTCTGTTGTACGCTATTAACTGCTGCTTTATCTGCCTGTACCCCGTTGTACCAAACTTCGTGATGTTCTTAGGGTTACGGGGTACAATTCTTCATCTTACTCTTTTCACAGGTTGTTGTTGTGTACTTTATGTGTGTATACTGGTTCTTCAGAGTTTCAAAACGTGCAGTGAGTTTTAACGCTTGCAATACGCAGGGCCACCACCCCTGCTGTGCTCATGCTACGTACGGTATGACAAATAGAGAGGAAGACAAAGGATTAGACAAGGGTTTTTTCAAAGCTTCTGAGAATCCGTATCTTAAAATCGGTAGACAATGTGGTAGCTCAGCCCCTCTGGAAAAGCGTATGCTGTTTATATGCCAAAAGTTACCTCCTGGGTCGGTGGCACGATTTAGATGAGAATCACTGGAGTAACTAGATACCTGAATTGTGTTCAGAGCAACAAAAACCAAAACAAAAATCAAACAAACGAGCTTATGGTCACAGTAGTGTTTGATTTGCTGATGATTAGTATTAATCTTTTTGGTTGGGGATACAATGCATTTATTAAAATACAGGAGGTGACTGCTCGCAGGGGTGAGCATGCATCGTGTTAGCCACAGTGCTAGCCAGTGTTGCAACCCTAACCAAAGCTGGAAACAGCTGTTCTGCAGAAATCCTACACAGCGAGTGTAGAGCGGTGTGTCTGCCCTGCGGTCGGGTTGTGTACTTCACGTGTAAGTGGCCCGAGTGCCTCTGCTACAGTACTGCTGCAGTGCTTGAGCTGTGGCAATAGTCAGTAGGCAGCGACAACCTGCTTTATGTGAGGCTTTGCCTAGTACATCTATATAACCGGCTAGTGCAGTGATCTCCCTGTGCAGCGCACGGGGATCGTGGAGTTCCTTGCTACCGGCTTCTCTGTGCCACTCCACCACAGCCATATAATATACAGAGGTAGAAATCCCAGTCATAAAACACCCGCCGTTTGCCTCTGGTGTTTTAGGGAGGATGTCTCCGAGTGAGGACTTTGTCATGTGGATCTTGCCGTCTTTGAGAATCTTGTCCATTACAGCTTTTACGTTGTGGAAGCAGAGCAGGCTAGCTTTTCTGCAATTGGAGCTGAAAAAGCCCAGCCGATTCAGGATTCATAAGGAAGAGAAGGGCTGAAGCACCTATCTACTTGCCTTTCTTAGCTCCTCAGCCCTGCTGCGCGGGTCAGATGCAGCAGCAGCAGCTCTCACTTTGGAGGGGCTGCTCCCTTCGGCACTCTCCGGACAAAAACGCCTCAGGGTGTACGGGCTGGCTAGCTGCGATGGGGATAGCGTACTTCACCCACTGGTTCAGCGGTGGGCACATCTGCCAGCAGCGTCCGAGGGGAGTTTTGCAGTATTTTTTATTGCGTGCGTAGCAGCCCGGATGCAGCCCGTAGTTATCTGGGAACCTGGGCAGCAGCACAGACACGTCCCCTTCCATGTGACAGAGGGTACTTGTCACACGCTGACACGGGGTTAGAGTTGCCTTCACGCCAGCCTTCACCCCCCTCCCCGCCCCTCTCCTCCCCCCACTAGATTCACCAGTATTGTTAGTGGACTGAGCCTGCGATGAGTCGTCCTGTAGAAGAAAACAGAGATCCGCTGAATTTAGCAGTGGCAGCAAGTGTGTATTCTGTCCCTTTCTTTCGGCTAGTCCTGTACACACAAATGCGTAGCTTAACAGTGAAAGGTGACACCGGGACTGACCACCCTCATTTGAAAGCAAGGAAGGGGTCTCCATCCTCTTTCTGCTTTGCAGGTTCTTAACACTGATTACTGTTCTGTCGGATAAAAAGGAACTTCACTACTTAGAGTATTTATTAACTTTAACCACGTTGATTTTGATTTCAGGATGTGTTCGTTACCCCAAATTTTCCGTCATAGTCATTATTTATGTTAAGGGTTTTACAAAACCGGTTTTATTTGTATCGATACTCAGTCTTTCATCCTTTCACTTGTTATCAGCAACATTGAACCTAGATATATGATTTAAAATTCTCACTGTTAGAGACATTTTTACCCACTCATAATTGTTATTCATTAAGGGCAAAATCCTTCAGACCTCATTCTGATAATACCTTAGGCTTCACTGAGAGCTTTTCATAAGTAAGTATTTGGGGATCTGGCTCTCAGCTATTTGCCTGTTGTTACAGTTTTTGCCTCCAAAGGTCAAATGTCTCTGTGTAGGATGCTTTGTGTCCAATACGCTGCTCAACTATGGTTGTTTTGTTGTACCTTTACTTTTGAAATAGTCTCTGAAGTTTTGTTCTTTAGGAGAACAGATGTATGTTTATTTGACAGATGTACCTATATCTAACACGTTACTTAGTGCACAATCCAGATGTTTTTGCATGTATTGTAACTTAGCCTTTGACCCAAGGTTATTGCTTTGTATTGTTAGTAAGGCATATCAGGCAGGGTGTTGTGCCTATATGCTAATTAAACTTTCTTTTTTTCCCTGAGTTTCGAAGAGTCCTTACTGGCATCTGTTTATATTTTTACCCCCCAGTGGTGAATAATTAAATCTACTCCTTCTGAATTACTGAGTCTTTTAGAGAAACATGGAAGGGGAAGGACAAGCCGTTAAGGGCAAAAATCAGAGAAAATTCTGGGTCTCTACTGGGAATGAATGGCTTGAATTACTGTATTGTATTCTTTTTTCGCTCATGCTGCATTGCAGCTGCTATGGGGGCAGCATTGGGTATAATGCAGATTTTAACTTGGAACAGAGAATGAAGCCTACTTTATACACAACTAGAAATGTTGATCCATTGTGAAGTGTACATCACAAATAACTAAGACATGTAACAGGTTAAACTGAAATTAAGCTGCACAGCTCATTCTTTTTCAGCTGAGGAAAGCCTCTCCCCTTCCACACCTCTATTCCCTTTATAGGAAGTTACAAGTAAGTAGAGTTTAAATATAGTTTCAGAAGGTGTTTAAAGACTTCCCATTTCAATACAATATTTCTTTAGGCAAAAGGCAGTGGATTATATAGATAGAGGGTAAATAACATTGTCCCTAACTTCTTTATCCTGTTGGTTTGGTTTTGGACTTTTGTCTAAACGTCCCTAGCCTTCTCTTGGCTTGGTGTCCTGCCCTGGATTTAAAGAAATAGTATAGCCACATTTTATACCCACATGAACACAGAAAACGTTTCAGGTTGGTAAGTGTGGTATGTCCCTCCTCTTGCAATAGGAAATCAAGTCACATGGAGAGAAAATGACTTGCAAATTGAAGCAAAAATAGAGTTTAAAGACTACAAAACCAGGTCTCCAGCTTCTGCTGTATGCTTTAATCAGTGTTTACTGCTTTCCTTTGTTGAACTGGGTAATTTCTTTAAGATAGAAAGATGCCGATTAAATTTGTTCCCAGAATTAACATATTTTAAGTAACTAAACAGTAATGGCACACCAGCTCTGTGTAAGCTTGAGATAAAGCAAGTGATGTATTAAAATCAGCATCTATTCAGTTCTCTGTGACCTTGCAGTCACACTTTCTGCAATCTTTCTACATTTTTGGTGTTTCACATAAAAACTGAAATTGACCGGGAGAGCACCTTACTCTCGAACTTGTCAGGTACTTTCAGCGCAAGAAAAAAAATCCAACTACTTGCCAAGCAGCTCTGTTTAAAAGTACTGTAGGATAATTTTAATTTCAAGTTCTTTTTCCCACGCTTTAAACCATTTCATTAACCTTATGCCAAAAAGTTGGCTGGTTTTACATCTTTCTCCTAAGGCCATCATCGTAGGATCACAGACTCACAGAATGGTTTGGGTTGGAAGGGACCTTAAAGACCATCTAGTTCCAACCCCCCTGCCGTGGGGCAGGGACACCTTCCACCAGACCAGGTTGCTCAAAGCCCCATCCAGCCTGGCCTTGAACACTGCCAGGGATGGGGCAGCCACAGCCTCTCTGGGCAACCTCTTCCAGTGCCTCACCTCCCTCATCAAAAATTTCTTCCTTATGTCCAGATTAAATCTACCTGCTTTCAGCTTAAACCCATTGCACCTTGTCCTGTCACTGCAGGCCCTGGTAAAAAGTCTCTCTTCATCTTATAAGCCGCCTTTAAATATTGAAAGGCCGCACTAAGGTGTCCCCAGAGCTTTCCATTCTCCAGGGTGAACAACCCCAACTCTCTCAGCCTGTCTTCATAGAAGTGTTCCATCCCTCTGGTCATTTTTGTGTCCCTCCTCTGGACCTGCTCCAACAGGTCCATGTCATTCCTGTACTGAGGGCCCCAGAGCTGGACGCAGTACTCCAGGTGGAGTCTCACCAGAGCAGAGTAGAGGGGCAGAATCACCTCCCTCAACCCGCTGGTCATGCTCCTTGTGATGCAGCACGGGATACGGTTGTCTTTCTGGGCTGCAAGCACATACTGCGGGCTCACGTCCAATTTTGTGTGCACCAATATCCCAAAGCCTTTCTCCTCAGGGCTGCTCTCAATCCCTTCATCCCCCAGCCTGTACTGATACCAGAGATTGCCCCAGCCTAGGTGCAGGACCTTGCAGTTGGCCTTGTTGAACTTCAAGGTCCCTCTGGATGGCATCCCTTCCCTCTAATGAATCAACTGCACCGCTCAGCTTGGTCTCAGCTGCAAGCTTGCTGAGGGTGCACTCAATCCCACTGTCTATGTTGTTGATGAAGGTGTTAAATAGGATTGGTCCCATTATGGACCGTTGAGGGACACCAGTGGTTATGGATTTCCACTTGGACATTGAGCCATTGAATGTCACTCTTCAGGTGCCACCATCCAGCCAGTTCTTTATCCATCTAACAGTCCATCCGTCAAGTCCATGTGGAAGACTGTGTCAAAGGCCTTACGAAATCCAGAAGATGACATCTGTACCTATTCCCTTGTCCAGAGATGCAGTCACTCCATTGTAGAAGACCACTAGACTATTCGGCCATGATTTGCCATGTTGGTTGTCTCTCCTCAGCTCCCTGCCTGCTGTATGTCAATGTATGTATGTGAAACATGTCTTCCAGGAGGATCTGCTCCACGATCTTACCAGGCACAGTAAGACCACAGCTTATTTTTAGGGAGTATTTAGCAGGGGGGTGGCTGTTTTCTACTTTTTAGTTGCAAAAAAACCAACTAAAAACTCTAGAAAATCATAGACTTATTGAAATGATCAAATCTCCAAGGACATCTGACAGCACACAACCCTTTTTAATCTTGACCATGAAGAAAGAGGGGGAAGCTAGCTGGTACAGGCTGTTCAAAATCCTCAGCGCTGTGAAGAAAAAAATGAAATTGGTCTTGACTGATTGTGCAAAGATAATGAATGAGAGTTGTGAAGACTGAACTATGCCTTGAAAGTTATATTCTAATGTTCTGGCCCTATATACGTATAGCCTAGAAGAAGTAACATTTGAGCAGAGCAGATTTTTGCTTGAAATTTCCAGTTTCTAAGAGGCCTGAAACAATCCCTGGTGTTTGTTCCACTTCCTTGACTGCTGGAGCCAATCCTGTACGTGGGTCGGTAAGTGTAGTAGCAGAAGCTATTTCAAATTTGTTTTCCTAGAGGTAGCAACTCCACTGTGTAAGCTTCTTTGAATCAGACACCACCCTACTGTACTAATGCTCATGGTATACACATGCCTAGATGGATGCATCAGAAACAGGGCAATAATTACTATTAAAGGCTGGTGTTCTCTCCTGCTACTCTTCCTGGAAGTTCTTCATTTGTACAGATCGGGGACAATACATATAAATCACGTGAAGATCCTAGATACGTTTCACATAAGTCGAAAGTAGTAACTTTTCCAGCCAGAGAAGACACAAAGTCCTATCCATGCTTTCTTTTCTGCTCTAAATCTAAATATTCCATTTTGTTTAGTGTTAAAATTTCATCTCCAATGGGAGAGCCATCTGAAAAAGAGCACCTTTTTCCTTCTCTAACCATGCCTGCTGGAGCTTCCATGACAAAAAAGGCTGGATCAGCATGGTGGAAAGATGAAATGTGTCCAGAGTTCAACATATCCAAATATGTTTGTTGGCTGTGTTCCTCTAGCCATTACTCTCTTGAATTCCCTGACAATCACAATCTTGGAAGTGATTCATTTTACCGTTTGGGTAATTTTAAATTAACTGCTGCATTTTTAGTAGTGTTTTATGAGGGGAGTAGGAATCTACCTGTGGAAAGGCTAGTATTAGAGATCCAGATCCGTAGTTAGGGTGTGTTTTGAGGAGAAAGCAATGGCCTGCGAGCCTCCGTCGCCAGCAGTGCCTGGCCCTGCAGCAGCTACAGAAGAACAGAATGAACATCCTCTGCTGGGTCAGAGAGCAGAGGATGTCAAAGTCTCCTCTTGTAAAGAAGTAATGTTTGTTTGTAACCGTGTTCTCAACAAATACCCTTGAGAGATAGCGTTTCAGTGAGATACAAATACACTTTCTTCATTTTTTTAAATGAGACAAAAGCTTTGCCAAAATGTCACGCTAGAGCAACTTTTCAAAGGGCTGAAATTGTCTGAAACAGAATTGTCGCCCTTTCCACATGCATGATCTACACTGGACAACTCCTACCTTCAGTCTTGCTGCTCTGATTAACAACATGCATTGTGATACTGTGCAATGCGGTCTGCAACACAGCTGGCAAAACTAGTGTGGCGTTGAAGGCCACATGGTTCTGTTGTAAGGATTTTGGATATTCCTGCTTTTCCAAAGGGTCAGCTCCATTTTTAGGAAAAACTTTTCTCCTCCCTTTGGCCAGAAAACGCACTGCTAATTATAGAGAACCTTTCCTACAGTATGTGGTGGATGTCCTGGGAAGAGCAACTTCAATAACTTAAAATAACTGGGGTTATTTTTAACAGGTTGGTTGGATCTAGTTGAGCTCTTTATTTAGTAGACATGTATTAGCACCTTGAAGTGCCTTTCTTTGGAGTAACCATAACTGTAGGAGGACGGTTCTGTGTCTACTTATGCACTTGGTCATGGTGAATTTGTGCCCATGCTTAGCACCAAGCTGCACGAAGAAGTGCTTAAGTTCCATCAGCTTCAGTGGGATGTAAGTGGTTGAGTGCCACCTAAAAACTGAATGCTTTTCCAGTTTGAGATCGCTATGTAAGTGGATATTGAACATCCACAGTCACAGGGAAATCTCAGTAAGAGGTTTGGTAACCATTATATTTATTCCCAAGATGGTATGCTTCACTGCATTATTCTAAGTCTGTCTTTAGGAATCTCAGGAATTAAAGACCCATTGAACTTGGAAACCAGCGATTGCCATTGCATCGGGGGCAAGCCAGCTGCTAGGTTATAAGGATATTGTGTGTAGTGGCTCTTTGCAGCTGTACAATAGCAGGGCTCTGACTCCAACAGCAGGAGAGCTAGTGATTAGTGTCCTTGCAAGCTCTTCAGAACAAACACGGCATCCTCTAATTCCTAATTTGATACATATACTAAGTAAGAATAACTAGGCTTATAATTTCTGTCCTGATTCCTTTGATAGCTAATAAACTATTTCCCACATATGGAAATTTGACTTTATAATAGACATTTTCTTTGAAAGAAATGTGCTAATCAGAAAGGCCTTCCCATAAAAGAAAATTACCTTCATCTGGTCCGTATAGGTTATTTCTCTGTTCAGCAGCTTCCACAACAAACTCCAATGGGGCACAAATTGTTGCTGAATTTCAGCTGAACTCCCAGTGCAGGGACAGATGGCATTAATATGAATAGCAATTGAATTAACACTCAGCTACTGCTACCTCCCCAGCACAAGCAATGAAACCAAGCCAGCATTTTAATCGGGAGATTTCACATAAATATTTATGTTAGAGAAAGATGAAAATAGGGCATTATTTATGGATGGTTGTTAGCATCCCAACTGTTTCTGTAACTGAGTTCCTCACAAAATAGATCAAAGAACAGTAGTAGCAAGATCAAGCTATTTTTTAAGTATTAACAATACATTCTTCAGAAATCCTAAGGGAACTTGCTAACATTGTTTGCCAGGTGTGTGTGATGTTAGCTAGCAGGCTGAGTTTTGTTTGCATCTTCTGTTCTTCCAGGCTCTGAGCTGGCAAATAGCTTGAACAGCTGCATGAGCTAGCAAGGCACTTGAGTTCATGGTATCACCTACTTCGAGGTGAAGGTCTTTGTTCAAGGGCTTTATGAAAAGGCTGCCTATGGTCAAAGACTTAAAACTAAGTACACGCCTCAGCCGTGAGCTGCGGAACCGGAGCGAGAGCTGTGTTGCTGAAAAAGAGATGAGAGCGGCTGCCACAGGCGTGTTTGTACACAAAGCTCTGCATTAAATACAGGCTGGGGGGGGGNGGAGCAAAAGATGTGACACAGCCACAAAGGAGCCCTCACCGAGTATGAAAGGAAAAGCTGGTTTCTGTTTCCTTTGCAGTTCCTGCGGATTTGTTGTGCTCATGTTTCTGTACTCACGTTACCTGAAGAGATCCCCAGTTGCATTTTTTTTTTTTCTATCAATACCAGAAACGTAATACTGGGTTGATAAAAAGCAGGTGGTAAAGAGGAGGTGTTTCAAATGCTTGGTAGTCCAGATGCATTGGTCTGGAGTGGCTGTTTTGTTTTTAATTATGGTGGGCATGCATGGCTCTCATTAGTCCAAACAAGTCGTGACATTTTGGGGCAGAGATGTCTAAGTTTTGTAAAGTTTCAAAAATCTGAGATTTGGGGTTAGGAAATTGCTATGTAAAATTAAAGGGATATTAAATTTACAAAGGAAAAAAACATTTTAAAGTCTTGGATTTTTAAAAGCTGCATAGTACTGGCCTCTGTGTTCCTCTGTCAGCCTCGATAAATGTTCCACTTCAGTGGGAGCAGAGCTAGGTGAAAGAAATTGATTATTCTTTTTTTTGCTTTCCAAACCATTGCATGTTATTTCTTTCAGTACTTTACCACTGTGCAGCTATAGTAATTCTAAACAGGAGGCTTCAGGTATCCTTCTTTTACATTTCATGTTTCTGGACCCCTCTGCCTTACAAAGAGTCAAGAACTAATGTTGTGAATTAAAAAGTAAAGAGGAAAAAAAAAAAAAGCCCACTGTGATCTCAGCTCATTCTGGGTCCTGTTCCCTCGTCAGACCCATTTCCATCTGGGATGCGTGCAGGTGGATTTATCCTGCTCTCCTGTCTCTGAGGAGTTGTTCAGGCAGGCAAGGCAATCCAGCACAGAAGCTTGTCTTGACCTTTCTCTTTTGGCTGTTACTAACTGGGCCCTTGGGGGTGAATCAGCGGAGGCGCAGCTCGTTGCAGTTAAGCATCTGGCCGACCATTTGCTGACATGAACTCTTTCCCCTTGAGCAGCATTTGAAAGTTGATGTTGCTATCACCCAACGCTACATGCCCCCCTCCTGCCACATTCTGCTTACATCCTCAAGGGCACCCTTGTGCGAGCAAATGTCATTCACGTAACCCAGCGAAACAGGATTGGCCACTGCAGCAATTATTTTCGTTTCCCTCACCTCCTTTTCCCGCTCTCATATTACCTGGGCTCCTGTCAGCGCACCAACTGGTTATTCCCTTTACACTCGGGGCTCGCTGCAGGCAGCAGGACGTCTCTACCTTCAGCTTCAAGGTCAGTTTAACTACCCGTATTGCTTTTCTAGCCACAAATGGTAGCATTTCAAATACAAGGGTTATTAAAAATGAATTCAAAGCACCACAGGATGCGGTGTAATTTGGTTATAATTTATTGATTTGCATAGCTACTTGGTGCAGGAGAAAAAGTGTCGGCTCACTCTGCAGCTGCTGCAAATGCTGACTCTTAAGTAACAGTTTAAGTAAGGGAAAAATAAGTCCCTTTGCAGATGTGTAACAACTTCAGAGAAAACATCTCTAATTCAGCAAGGTTTTTGTGATTTTGACTGTAGCTCCCTACAGTGCAGAGCTGAGGGTTTTATACTGTAAAAGAGCGTTGGCTTGATTCGGGAGGGCAAGCACTCCCTGCACCTTGGTTGGGCTTTGGTAGGAGAATTTGGGCTTCTGAGTCTCACCAGGTCAGGTCTGACCAGCCAGACCTTCAGCTGATTGATAGGAATCAAAACTCGTGTTGCTACCAAGGGGGAGTTACTAAGGGGTTGTTGCCTGATCTATGAAGAGTCGCAGACTTTTCCACGTTTTTCTCTATTCATATGAATCTATTCATAGATTCATAGTTTGGATTTTTTTTTTTTTTTTTTTTTTTTNATTTGCTGACCTCTGGCATTACAAGGAGAAAGAAACTGAAATTTAGTTGATTTTTCATAGAGATATTCCATGCTGTGATTAAGGCACAGTTAGAACGATGTCTGCGCTGGCATTGTTTCTGCACTCCAGAGACTATCTTAAACCCCGACTAGTCAAAAATGTTCAAATCTTGCTCAAGGTGAGCTATGAGAAACCGAAAAAAACCCCACCCATATTGCTTTATGAGATTTAATGTCTTAATTTATATCCTATCCTCTGAATCTGTAGAGTGATACAGCAACGTAAACTCTTTTCTGGGCATCTAAAAATGGTAAAATGGTCTCTCATGCCTGTAGTTACTTGTGACATTTATTGCAGGTGTTTCTAAGGTGCCAGCAGCTTCCATAGATGGGCAGAGAAAACTTTCCACTGGCATCTGTAGGCTTTAGCTCAACCTAAGGGTGACTCAAAGGAATTACTACTCAAATATAAAAGGCCAGCCGCCTTCTCCCTCCACCGCTGCAGTGATACCATTAGCTAACCGCCTTAGCAGTTTAAGCCGTGCATATACATTATCTGCGATCATGAGCCTGTGTGAACTTTAGCTATGACTCTGCCATTCCTCTAAAATGTCACTCAGGATCACATGGTGTGGCAATTAATACCACCCATGACATGGTTCAAATATTTAATCTAGTTCTATTTCTAGAAATGTCATTGTAACCCTTGTACCTTCCTTCCCTCCTTGGCTAAAAGCGCATGTGCTGCCTAGTGTGAAATATAGGATAACCAGTACCTGTGTTCAAATACATTAAGAGAAAACCAGAGCTGACAACTTCCGCTTTAAAAGAAGTTCAAGAAAGCAAAGAATTAATAGCAAAAGCATTATTTTTTCAATATTAAAAGTAGCAGTAAAGTTTGCAAGTTCCTTAAAGGATGAAGAGGCAGTTTGTGCATTTCTGATGATTCACTTGCCTCTGACGTTCCCGGATCAGGATGCAACAGCCTCACCTATGTGCAGATCACAGCACCTCCATGTGCAAGGGGACACAGCTGAGGCAGTCCAGGCACGGCGGTAGCTGTGAATCGCATGTCCTGGAGACCCTCTGCAGCCTCTGGCCAGAGCAGCAAGGGGAGTTTTGCTATGTCAGAGTTTTCTTAAGTGATTGATTTAAAAGAAGGTGAGGAACCTGCTGTACAAAAGCCAGATTTCTTCTGGAGAGCACCTTCATCTTTAACAGAGGCTTTACTCTAGGTGTATTATGAATAAGAGGGAAAACTGGTTTAAGGTCCTGAAATAAGCATTCTCCAACTTTTTTCATCCTGGGGTTCAAACTGTGGTTACAAGCAGCCCTTCCACCTTAAATGATGCTTGCAACCCTTTGGGCTGTTTCTCAGCCAGCTCCAGATTTGCAGTAGTCACTTCTGCTAAATCTTGCTGCTTGCTTTTCTCTCCACCTTCTGTGCATGGTAGGTGATACATACATGAAAATACAGTTTTAAAATCAAAACACACTCCTGGCAGGCCCTTAATGCCCTGAAGGCTGGTTACAGGTAGCTGAGCATGTCTTGGGGGACAGCAGAGAGATAAAGGCTATGACCTCTAAAATCATGACCTTTCAGACAGGTTTTGCTGATTCACTGGCCATAAGTCAGCACGGCATATGGGAATACTGCTTTGGAAAAGGCAATGCCAATTTGACTCTGAATTTGTTTACCCTTTATGGTGCCAATGTGGTGAGAGAAAAGGAATGATTTTGCTCTGCTATGAAGAAACCTTGTTTTTGCAGACACTTAACACTACATGGTGTACAGCTTAGTGGCTGTTACTTTAGGTCAGTGTTGCATTTACTCCCCTCACAATTAACCATTGCAGACATATTGCTCCACAAGATGACTTGCAAGGAATTAGTCAAACTGTTCCTGATGCGTGGAAGATACAGAACAACTGTTTTTGAGCCAATTGTTCTGTGTTTCTTCTGTCATGTACAATTTCTTTTTGCTTTCTCCAAGTGATAACATGAACACCAGCGACCTTGGAAATAACGCTTTAAAGGACTTGTTGCCAGTGACAAGTTCTGCTCTCAGAGCCACTGAGCTGTGCTCCATGCCCTGCCCTTGGGACAAAGGCATGCATCCTGGAGGGATACAAAAGACATCTGAACTAGTTATCATGAAGCAAAGCCAGTATCCAAAGTATGAACAGAATGACATAATAAGGGGAAAATGTGCAAGGCAAGACGTCCAAGCATTTTGTAAAGCTGTCAGATTCAAATACCAGGAGCCATCAAAGTGTTCTGCAGCACACTTGACTAAAAAGGAAAAAAAAAAACCAACCCAACCAAACCCTTCCCTGCCACTTTACCTGTCGAAAACCCACTTGGTGCTGGATGCCATCGGAGATGTGTATCTTACCCTCCACCTCCAGCAGTTGAAGGATGCCCAGTTGTGGGCACTGCTGAAGACCATGCTATCTGCAAAAGAAAGGAAGACAGACGCATTGTAAGCACGGGGTGACAGTAAAGCAGATCAGCCCTGAATGTGCTAAGGAAAAGCAGGAGCTAAGTGACCCGAATAGGACCATTGCATGAGAGCCAGCAACCTCGGCACTCGCATCAGGGAGCTGGTGAGCCGAACCCAAGTGATGCCACGTGCAGCAGAAGCAGGTGCACCCTCCCAGTTACAGCACAGGCTGGCACCGCTCTGCTCATGAGGCCCTTTTTTTGTATTTCTGCCATCTGCTAAAGAATTTGAGAAACTCAAGATATATCCCTGATATTCCCTGCCTGCTCTTCTTTCCATCAGCCTGCAACAAGGTCAGTGCTCCTAATCTGTGGACTCAGGCTAGCACTCCAGTGTATACTTCCCCCCCGCAAGCTACTAGTTCTCATTAATTCACTTTGGACTGCTGTGTCTCCTGATGTGGCAGCTTCTGCCGATCTGCATTACAGAATATATATGGTGCTCCTGCTTTGTCAAAGCCTTACACTGAAACAGTTCAGTTCAGATCACATCTCTGAATATTTTGTACACAATGTGCTGAAGTCCCCACATCGTCAAATTAGTGAGGAAGTAATTTATATAAGTAATTTTTTATGCCTCAAAAAATGCGTTTTGTCCAATACCAAAGAAATTAGACCTCGTTTGGACAACTGAAGAGACGTTCACAGAACTAAAAATCAGTGCAGGTTTAGATGCAGCTAATTCTGTTGTACGTGTTACCAAAATAAAGTCCACACTCTCATGTAGCTTGTGGTGCACTGAAAGAACTTGAAATTCCTGCAAGGTTAGTGCAGTTATAAAACATTTAGCAGAGAAACAATTTTTAAGTAGCAAACCATAAATGATAATTGGGAACCATTTAAGAATATTTTGTCAGTACTTTCATCCCACAACAGAGGAGAAAACTTCTCTGCTTATTAGGAAGCATTCCAGTTTAAAGGGAAAGTGATAATAATAGTAAAAGATTTCATGGAAATGCTAGAGACTGAAGTTCCCAGGTTCCTGCTATTGCAGACAACCCCATAATCAACATAATCTTACTTGGAAGTGTATCTATGTCCGTAGCAGAAATAGTTCCCCGACTGCTCCGAGCAGGAAGCTCCCCAGGCCATGCTGAGGACTGCAGTAATCACGCCTCAGCCACGGTTCAGGGAACTGTGCGACTCCCGAAAGGGGCCAGGACTGGGCAGGCAGTGCCCGTGGCGTGCACTTCTAGTGACCCGCTGCAGGCCCAAGGGGCTAATACGATTTCCAAATGCAAAAGCTGTTTAGTCAACAGAGAGAAGCTCTGCTGCTTCCAGCTGGAGACCTGGTACAATCATTACTGGACTGAGAGGACCATTCTGGTGTCAGGAGGATGTTGGGGATGGAACAAAATGGAAAGAGTTCAGGGAAGAGCTGAAGACTGATTAAAAATTTTGGAAATATGATAAAAAACTGATGGGGAGATACAAAAAGTGCGAGTTATTAAGTAGCTACATGAGCAACAAATAATGAGTGGAAATTTCTACAATAAACTGATAAAAGTAATAATAAAGGCCAGTGATTCAAGCTGAAGACAAACAAATGCAGGCCAAAAATAAGATAAGAGTTTTATTTAATTTTCTAACTCAGGTTGATTAATCCTTGGAACGCCTGCATCTTCATCCAGACCATACTCTCTCTAGATCGTTTTAAAAGGAAGATGGATGCTTTCCTAACGCAGGTGTTTTCCTTCCAGCACACCCTATCAGCGCAGGGAAGCGCTCAATTCCTTTTCAAGGGTTAAAACTGATAATCACAAAAGTTCTTCTGATCTTGAAAAATTAATCTTTCCTCTTCCCAGCTGCACTGTAGTAGCATTATAGGCATCTGCGAGAAAATGGATTTTCTATCATCCTGCGTACAAGGGAAGACCCTTAGAACGCCTACAAAAGAAAAACGCGCACTTTCATTTTTTAGCCTGCGCAGTGGTTAAATTTCCCTGATGAAAGTGAAATCCTTAGTGGAGGGCTAATGATAGTCTGCAGCGAAACCTGAATCACAGCATGGTATTTCTGGTAAAGTGTTCTTAGAAGAACCTTACACCTTTAACGACACCTTTGGCTGTAATAATTAAGTTTCTCTGAATCCACAGAGGTGGTAATGGTGCAAACTTACTGTCAGGGCAGGTTGACGTTTTCTGTGGGGAAAACCCCAGCTGAATCTGCTAATGATTTGAGGTCAGATTGGAAAAATAGCTTTGATGAGAATTTTTGTTTAGGTTGAGACCATTCCATGCAGACTCTTTTAAAATGGATCTTTTTGAGATGTTTGTTTTGAAGCAATGCATTACTCCAAAATCGTGCNAAGTGTCTTTTTAATTATGCACCCTCGCTATGTGAAAACTTTGTTTGCTGAACTTGTACACCAGGTTTTTGTGCAAGGCCATAGATGTAGGCATTTTGACTGTATGATGTAGCCTACCTGTGCAAGGCATAACATGGGCTCAGTTTGTGCTGCAGTATTATATGCACTTATATTCAGAACTATAGCCCACCCTGGTGGCATGAGGTGTTTATTAAGTTAGGAGTTACACTATTTTGAGAAAAAAAAAGATTACAGTCCCCTTTCCACAGCAGTCCAGATGATGTTTTTCTTCTCATAAGAAATTCTAACTTTCATGTTCCCCTAGACCCTTTGCATTTGACAGTCACAAATGACGGTCCCTGCGATGGCAATGCCACGCTGCAGTCAGAAGGTCGTGCCTAAGGAGCAGAAGATCAGGCCAGCTGTCGTCTCCCAGCTCCTGCAAGCAGCAGCCGCATGATGCTATGATTGATGCTTGTCAGGTCACCTTCTCAGCAGAGTCACCTTTTCTGCAGGAGTGACTGGGTTTAAAAAGCTGAGGCACTTACCGGTAAAGACAGAAACTGAACTTTTGCTCACAGAACTGCAAAGTTTGGGGAAGAAAATCTTAGAATGAGGAATGCTGGGCTTCAATTGTAAGAAGAGATGTGTTGTTAAACATTAGTTTTTTAAGAAAAGAAACAAAGCCTGTCTTATTCTCATCTTTTTTTTTTTTCTTTTTTTTTTAGGTAGTTAACGTACACAGGCTGTGGCGTCACCAGTGTTGGAGCCTTCTAAGAGCTGTTACAAAAGCCTCTGTCAGGTAAAGTAGAGCCTGCCTCAGGGTAAGGGAAACCTTTTCTATGATCCAACAATGCAAGAATGCCCTGGGGGACAAGACATGCAGCCACAATGGAAGACAACATTGCCAACAAGAAAAATACTTGCGTTATGGGACTTTGTTAAAACTCCAAAAGGAAAACAATTTTTATGAGCATAAAGTCTGTCTTTGATCAGGTGTCCAAAAGTCAGTCATTTTGTCCCAAAGATACAGACCTGTTTAACGTATCAGACCCTGAAATGGTGAGAAAACT
The DNA here is from genome assembly GCA_013401275.1 of Pandion haliaetus. Lineage (NCBI taxonomy): Eukaryota > Metazoa > Chordata > Aves > Accipitriformes > Pandionidae > Pandion > Pandion haliaetus. The sequence continues at coordinate 50,604 of VYZV01000064.1, forward strand.
GGCGATGCTGCCTGGACAAGGGAGGAGGGGACAATGAAACTGTCCATGCTGGGAAAGAGGGTCTGCTTTTGGGATTAAAGCTCGGCATGGCACATCCAGTCAAAGACAGGCATAAATAAGAGGGAGGAGGAGGTACTCATACTCATTCAGCAGAAGAACGTCCCCGTGTTTCCCAGATCAGCCATGGCACAAAGCCTTCACCATTTGAGTTACCAAGAAAGTATCTTTGCCTTTTCAAACCGGTTCATTTCCCCCAAGGTTCATCCATTTCCTTTTCCAGGTAGTTTACTTCTCTTTCTGTTCACAGGCTTTGATTTCTCTTACAACCCTATACCCCAGGCACACAGTGTCGTTCAGCCTGAAAGTCAAGGATGTCAAGCTACCCGCAGCCACCCATGGTATTGCTTGCACACCACGTTCTGCAGAAGGTTTGCTCTGCTCAGCTGCTCTCAGGGTCAGGCGCGCTCTTATCCAGTAGCTGTTGCGAGGGCAAAGCGAAGGATGCAAGAAGCACTGAATCAGCAGCTAAGCAACCTTTAGCTTTTAACAGCTTCAGCGAGCATGGTTTGTCTCCCAAAGAAAGCACAGAGAGCCGCTTCTAGCATCCCTCAACCTTGCAGAGCTCCCGTGTATTTCTCAGCTCCTCCAGAGCAAATTAATGTCAAATGCCTGGCAAAGGGCACACTGTGCTTACCTTCCAGTCCCAGGCCACACCGCCATGCTGATCCAGAGAGTAACTTTCTGGCTGGGACATTGCTTCTATCTGTTGTGCATCCTTCATCGTTAGAAAAGGCTTGAAGGTAGAAAAATATGCCGCCAGCCAACCAATAGCTGCTGTTACGAAGGATGGGACCTTCCCGTCACATTGCACTTGCACCAGGAACGGCGGTTGTGTGAAAACAGCAAACACCACAGTACAGCCTTGCCAGCAGATATGGGACGTGACTAAATGTAATGACCTCTCTGAGGCTGATAGCTTTACCTCTTAGGCTGTGTTACACACTGCAGTCAATAATTGCACTGCTCTGGTTATTTCAGAAGCATTATAATTATAATGTTGTGCCTCACGCTTCTTTCTAAATACATACTGCACATGATTCCTCTAATTTAATCAGATGTATGGACCAGATTTGTCCCTTAAAATGACACAGGATTTAGAAGCTGCCAAAGAATCCAGGCTGGTGGAGACGCTGATAAGTGCCTGGGGTCACTGAAGTCATAATGTCATTGTCTGCAAGGGGATTTTGATAAGGCTTCTAGTTTTCAGGACAGGATTTTGACTGCGAGCCAATTCCTTGCAGTTAAGATGGCATCTGTGAAACAGAGCTACAAATACATATAGCTGCTGCGACAATACATGTATTGTTCCTCAGATGCTTAGGTATAACAATAATAGTTCCGTGCAGATTAGTCATAAGCAAATATTTCCAGAGTGTAGGACGGGGATGCTATTCTGTGAAAAGGCCTAAGACCCATCTGCTAAATGCACAGAAGAGAAAGCAACACAAAAAGCTCCATCACAAACCTCATGCTGGAATTTGATTTACAGTCAAACATTCTCCTACTGCATTTTGGGAGGCAGAAATCCTGTTGCGGTCATGAGAGCTTGTCCTGCACCTCTCACCTGAATGAATTCACAGATGGAGGGGAGACACTCCCAGAGATAAGATAAGGCTACGGTCGCTGATATGCCTCCTGTCCCAGCCTGGCATCAGCACGTGTTTTATTACACTCCAGTGCTGTGCAAGTAATTCTTGAGGACTCAGAATAGCTGAGGAAATCACAATGTATTCTTAACGCGTAAAAAAAAAAAAAAAAATATGCCCTCCGTGTGTTGTCTCTCCCCATTTCTGTTTTAGGGGAATTCTTTCAAAGAAAAAATACTGAAATTTCTGTCAGTCAGTCAGCACCTCTCTCTGGAAGGAAAGTTAGATAAATGTATATTGCATTTCAAGGGCATGGAGGAGACAGAATAACAAAATTCAGGTATAAAATTGCTGAACAAGACACAGGACTTGAAAATAAAATTACTCTCAAACTTGAAACACAGATGTGTTTCTGTCTTGGTTTTGGCTGGGATAGAGTTAGTTTTCTTCCTAGTAGCTGGTATAGTGCTGGTTTCAGCTTTAGGATGAGAATAACGTTGATGACACACTGCTGTTTTAGCTGCTGCTGGGCAGCGCTTGCTCCAAGTCAAAGACTTCTCAGCTTCTCACACTGCCCCAGCAGCAAGTAGGCGGAGGCGCAGGAGAAGTTGGGAGGGGACGCAGCCAGGGCAGCTGACCCCAGCTGGCCAGAGGGGTGTTCCATACCATGGGACGTCATTCTCAGTATATGATCTAAGGGAGATCTGGCCGGGGCCCACTGCTCGGGAACTGGCTGGGTATCGGTCAGCAGGTGGTGAGCAAATTCATTGTGCATCACTTGTTTTATATATTCTAATTCTTTTACCTCTATTACTATTATTATTATTTCCCCTTCCTTTTCTGTCCTCTTAAACTGCCTTTATCTCAACCCGTGAATTTTACCTTTTTTCTTCCAATTCTCTGGGTGGGGGAAGGGAGCAAGCAGACGTGTGGTGTTCAGCTGCCTGCCGGGTTAAACCATGACAGTGTCTCATCTCACATATGTGACTGAAGTACAAAGAAGATACTGCTTTTCAACAGAAAACCATGCAAGCAGATGAGAAGATCTTTTCACAAAGTGAGAGTATATAGATGCAATAATGCACATGCCTTTAGACAGAAGTGGAAAAGGTGAAGAAGTACAAAGTTTGGGGCTAACTAACCCAGTTCTGCATGAAAATTATTGGAAATTAGAACACTTTGTTCACTGAATATAAAACCAAAGGCTCTGAGGTGTTTAGTTTAACCTCCGAAAGAATGGTGAAGAGATTGCGTAAACAATTACATTTTTTTAAACTTTGAAAAAACAATTGAAGCAGCATATCCTGGGGGAAAGGTCATGTTTTCTTGTAAATCTTCCATGCCCATTTCCCTAAGATGATTGTTACCAGAGTCCAGTTTTAAGAATAAGCTTGCGTCAATGACACAAACTGTAATTTGTGTCCTTTATTTAAGTAGGAGTTGAATCTTCCTGAAGAACTCACAGTCATCGGCAATACCAGTCAAATTCTGATTCTTGGAAGAAAAATGTGCATTGTCTTCTTCAGGCTTTCACAGAACATGCCCTTTGCTCTGCTAGACTTAGAGATCTCCTGTACTCCAGACATAATCTCAGTAGAATTAAATAGAAAAAAATACATGTATAGAAATAATACATGTAAATACTAACCATTTTTCTGAACACACTATGTAAGTGCAAATCAATAATAGAAATGCATTTCCTCTCTTACAGGGCTACCATTTAAAGTGAGGGTTTACTTGTCATTTGCAGTGCATGAGGACTTACGGGTTGATGTTGGGCTGTCTTCTCTTCCAGACACCGTATCCTCCGAGAGGAATGGCTAGCACCTTCTGTCGTCTCCTGGCTGGCCGTGCAACCACCGCACTCTTTGCAGCCGCAGGCACTGGGGTGCTAACCACCGGGTACCTCCTCAACCAGCAAAATGTGAAGGCTGCTGTTCAGGAAAAACGGAAACTCTTCCCTCCAAGGTAAGGACTTGGGTCAGGCAGTCAGCTGAGCAGAGCACCCTGCTTACTGGGCTAGGAGCAACGTTTAACTCTTTGGAGGAAGAAGATCCCTATCATCAAAGCTGCAGAGTCCTCATGTGGCCATGCCATCTGTGTTTCTGCCCGTGGGCTGCGTGACCTGAAAACAGCACCCTTTATTAATAACCGCAGTTTTAGGTAGCACCGACAATGGCCTTCAATACCAGAAAGCAGGATCGTGAGATGGCATCAACACTCAAAAAAACCCCATTGCCGAACAATGACAAGCCTAAGAAATGTTTCAAATTTTAGGCAGAGCTTTATATTGGTCCTTATTTTATCTCATCAGCTATCGGACACTTCGCAGCTCAACCTATTGGACTGGCTTTTATGGACTCTGCCATCAGGAAATGTGAAAATATTTCCATTATACAAGTAGCAGAAAAGTCTCCCATGTAACTGCTGTACTTTAAAGACTCCTAATTCTGTTACAAACTGGCTGGCTGATGATTAGAAACTAACGACAGACATTCTTCTCTGTAGGTTGACTTTGCTGGCCATACTTGTGAAAAACAATATAGATCAGGCTCTGACAGACCTTTTTTTTAAAGTAGCAAATACTATCCTAGTTAAATTATTTTCTTATAGAAATAATGGAGTTGTGCATAAGGCAAATCATTACCAGTACAACGTAGATGTGGTCCGACTCAGTTGCAAAAATGCCTTGTTAAGGATTACATCTTTATTTTCCCTGGCTTAGTACAACATGCGGCTTTCTGTAAATAATAATACCATTAAAGCAAACCCAGATATTATAGAAGGATGAGCTTCCCAGATGACATAGATCAGACAGTCCCACTGATGTCCACAAAGCTGTGAGGGCACCTGGGCCCTGAATTACAGAGAACTTCTTCAGCTAAACTTAATTCCCTTCCTACTTGAACAAAACAATGTTAGAGCTCTTTTATTTCTGAGTAAGAGTGTCTCAGCAGGGATTTAATGGGGCTTAGTAAAATTTCAGAGCTCATTAGGTTTCATTTTCCTGATGGCCCTGAGTAGCAGAAAGCTGCAACTGCCTGTTGGTGTGGTGGTCCACCGGTGTACAACATGGGGTACCTGCAGTGACCTGAATCCTCCTCCCTTCCTAAAATTCAATGCAACATATAAACGAGAACTAATTATACTTTTAAACCATGCTGTGTACTCTGTATGTCATGATCTCTTTAATAGCTTCACAAACTAGCAAGGATTACTCTTCAAAGGTGCCACATTAATTGCTTGGGGTTCTTCTTCTCTTCAGCGCAGACTATCCTGACCTCCGCAAACATAACAACTGCATGGCTGAGTGCCTTACACCGGCCATTTACTCTCGGCTAAGGGACAAGACGACTCCCAACGGCTACACTCTGGATCAGTGCATCCAAACCGGGGTTGACAATCCTGGCCACCCTTTCATTAAAACTGTGGGCATGGTTGCAGGGGATGAAGAATCCTATGAGGTAAGATGTTTCCACAGTGCTGTCATATTTAGTTCCGTTTTCATGGTACCGTTCACAAGAGCTGGTTAGATGAAGACAGATTCCCAGTAGGGTATGTGGTCCCAAGATAAATTGTATCCCAGAGAGAACGTTGAGGGCAGGCCATGTGTATAAAGATGGTGGTTTCCCTACTCCTCCACTTCAGGAAATGCATGAACATGAGGCGTTACTACACGTGCCCTCTCTGCTGCAGTTGAAGTTAATAAAACGTACCTGCTTGGGAACAGCTGCTACCTGCCCCCAGCAGCTGCCCTTCTTCCTAACACTCAACGTAGTTTATGGCAAACCTATGCAACCCTGAGGCATACAAAATAAAAGTAATGTGGAAATTACATCGTGGAACAGCAGAGGCAGAAGTGAAAGAAAAGTGTCTTCTGGGAAGTGCCAGACATCGTTAAACCACAGCTTTTGGATCATGATGAAAATGGAAGACAGAGAGCATTAGGGTGGACAGGTTTATTTAACTCTGGAATAAGGAGAAGAGGAAAAGAGAAGAAAATCCTTATTTTTATTGACCTCGGTGGTCTGCTTCCTTCAGTCTACCTACAATGGTACCTATTATTATACAGTCTCCTAACAGTATCCCAAACACTGGGCTGCTGAGGATGGACTGGGACATCTGGCATTCTGGACTATCAACTTCTGTGGTTCGGTTTACTCATTTAGCTGTGCCACTGACACTGCTCCTCATCTGCATGAGGGTGTGGTTGTGATCGGTGTTGACACACCTGAGCCAAGCGGCTCTAACGAGGACTAGTATCCCATGGCAGTGAAGATGTAGGGTATTCCTGCATGATCCAAAACCAAGACACAAGCTGTCGGGGGACTCTGAATGTGTGTTCTGGTTGGTAATACATCCTGAAATGTAATCTGGTTGCCACCACATCCAGTACGTGTCTGTGGTAACCAGAGTAAGCTCGTAACTTAAGGGGCAATTGCACCTTCTTTCCGTTGTGAAGACAAGCAATCACTACAAAGCACTGCCTAGGTCAGAGGCACCCCCTCCTTTACCCCTGTCTGCATTTGCAAAGCCCCCTTCATGTCTGTCAGCCAGGAGCCCGTGCCGGGGGACTTCTGCGGCTGAAGCTGGTGCATTGAAGTGTTTCTCTGATGCTACAGACTCTTTCTAGATTCTCTTGACTCTATAGGTGTTTGCTGACATTTTTGACCCTGTCATTAAAGTGAGACATAATGGCTATGATCCACGGACAATGAAGCATCACACAGACCTGGATGCATCCAAGGTAGGATTGAAATAAAATAATGAGACAATAAAGGCTTAGGGCTGCTTCTTACGGCGATGGTATTGCATGCAATAGAACTTTTCTTTTTTGCTGGTCCAACTCCAAAGACACTAATTTTAGGGTTAAGGATGGTGGGATGCCACTCATGGTCCTATCAGCAAGACAGCTGCATCCCTGCCTTGTTCCTAACAGAGGGATCAGTCCCAACTGTACGAAGCATTTGGGCCACAGTCTCAACTGGCACTGTGGGTCTGTTCATGAGCTTACAGATAACCATGTGTCTAAGGGTTGGAATGAAATCAGGAGTTGACTCCAATACGCCCACATACACAGGAACAAACCTTACCTGCTGCTTAATATTTCCTTCATAGTTCAAATACACTGTGGTTTAGCATCTTTTTGGGCTGCACTCTTTTGAAGGATCTTCCTTACCTGGTCCCCTGCCTCTGCCCATATCCACGTTTCCAAAGCCACGCAGATTCCTTCATATTTTGGGACCACGAAGGACAAGCTGGTTACTCTGCCACATTCGTTCAGTCAAAGAAACATGTTGTTCCTAAAAAAAAAACCTCCTGGTGTCTGAAACTCTGCGGGGCTCCTGGTATCCTGAGTATTTGTGATCTTATGGAGAGGTTGTCATGCCTGGGCAGAAAGATGCCCCTCTTTTTGTATGATAGGATATGGGTTTTTTTTTTAACGGTGGACTACAAGATGGGGGGATGTGTGCGAACCAATAAACCATCCTTCCTTCAGATCACCCATGGTCAATTTGATGAGCGCTACGTCCTCTCATCACGGGTGCGGACTGGCCGCAGCATCCGGGGCCTCAGCCTTCCTCCTGCCTGCAGTAGGGCAGAGCGGAGAGAGGTGGAGAATGTTGTGGTCACTGCGCTCTCTGGGCTGAAAGGAGACCTCTCTGGAAAGTACTACAGCTTGACCAGCATGACCGAGAGGGATCAGCAGCAGCTTATTGATGTAAGTATAGCTCCAGTGCTGGGGGCACCTGCATTTACTCGTTTATCTTAATCTTCATCTTTCTTTCGGCTACCTGCTTTCCTGTGTAGCTAAGAAGGATAATCACAGCACTAACCCAGTACTTATTGGACTGTCAATATTTTTAACGCAATGGCAAATCATCCAGGGTCTACATTTTGGCTAAGGACATAACTGTGCAGGTCCGAAACATGGAGTTATATGCCAGGCAGCAAGATCTGTGTCAAATCAAATGTACCACCTCTTTGGACAAATAACAAAGTAAATTCAGGACTTTTTCTTAGTCATTTCCTTGAGCAAAGATTAGTATTTTCTATCTTAATAACCATTCTAACTAAAAATATTACATTGAGATAAGCATTACATATTATTTGCATTCTAGACTGTTGGGGTGGGGGGCTTTGGCTGTAGTTTCTTGATGTCAAAACTACACTAATTCTGATTTCCCCAAAATGTAGCCAACTGCACCCAGGTGACCTTTTCCCAGTCCTGTAACTGTGTTTAAGGACTTGAAGGATCAGGCCCATAACGAGAGTTTTCATTGTCACACAGATGGAAACACAAGGATTTTCATCATGGATTTTTGTCACAGCATGTGACATGTCAAACAAACCTTGAATGTGCATTTTAAATATCCAAAGGAATGGCTGTACCTTGTTAGCTATATTCATGGCACATTAATCCATAACATCAACCAAAAGGGAGCTGATGAAGTAACATAACTATTTATAACCCTGGAACTAGGTGTCACAAACTGGATTAACCAGGAGTTAAGAATTTATGTAAGGTCAGTAACTCTTTTAATTGAATGTCCTTGGTAATATGTTTATTGACAAGATGTTGATGACCTATTGTAGGTTTTCTTTCATTGCCTTTTTCAGCAGTAGAGAGCTCCTCAGAAAGCAGAGGTTGAAATAGGAGTGTGGAGAATATAATTCCTTCATGGTTTAAGGCTAAGTCCTTTGGGAAGTGGAATAGGCTTCACTGATTCAGCATTTTACCTTGTTTTGTTTTTATGGTAATGCAGATTTATAGAAATCAAGGCATTGAATGTTGTAACCTCAGATTCCATCTTTAACTCATGTGATTGCTTACCTCCCCCAGTACTTTAGGACCTTGAACATCTATGGCATCAGGCTTTCTGCCAGCCTTTCATAAGCACCATTTGATCTCGGTAAGATCAAATAAGTGCTAGCTGAATGACATTCGGCACAGAAAGCATTTGGTACTTTGCAGATTTGGGCCATATGCACGTAAGGGAAACTAATAGTGCTCAGCTATTTTCTTGCAAAAAGGGGAATTTTTCTTTCAAGCAAAAGTGTTGAGTGGAGCAAGCTGAGGAAGGAAACGTTGTGTCCCTGTGATGAGCAAAGAGAACTTTATGCCTTTCCTTTCTGCATGGTTGGGGTTCTGGCTGCATCATGTCCATCACAGGGTATTCAAAGACGAAAACCTGAAATTCTCCACTAAGGGGAAAAAGAAGTAAAGCATATCAACTTGTCTACCATGTCATATTTATTCTGGATAGCTTGCCTCACTGTTCTTAATTAAACCCTAGATGTAAAAAANAACCACCCCCAACCCCCACACACCATTTGATATGGCAGTGCTTGAGGAATTAAGAACTAATCGTTTTTCAGCACACACGTGAAAACCAGATGCTTATTTGCTTTGGGAAAATAACAGCTGAGTTAAAAAATCTAAATGATCTGGAATGTGACAAGTCAGTGGCACAGCAAGTACCAGAAAGTCAAGCTTAGCACTGATTTAATTCCTACCTTGACTCCATGCTCAGAATAAATTGCTAAATCTCTGTGCTGGAGAAATATCTTTTCAGAACTAGCTTTTTTTTTCTTTTTTTCAATCTTTAAGAACTCGTTGCCTTCTCCTACCCTGAAATATGTCTGTATGCAGAAAACATCTCTGGTGCTAGCAGTCAGGTCCCTCCAGAGTACCCTTTGGTGTGTGTATGTGGCATGAGGTCCCCACCTCCAATTCCTTCCTACATTTGAAAAATGTTTTTGGCAAAGCACAGTCATAACACTGATGTTAGTGAGAATCTGAAAGACTCAAGAACATCACCTGGGTAAAGTGCTTTTAGTTTTCAGAAGAAGGAACCAGATTCACAAGCTGTACTATGTGATTTACTTGTGCATTGATTGCCTTCACATAAAATGTATTAGACAGCATTATACTGCTTCCTTGAATAAACTTGAGTTTTGTTTTCTCTCTCTCTTTCTCTCTCCCTTTGGCCCCATTTCGGTGTCCAGGATCATTTTCTCTTTGATAAACCAGTGTCCCCTTTGCTAACATGTGCTGGGATGGCACGTGACTGGCCAGATGCCAGAGGAATCTGGTATGTTGTGTGACATGCAGAAGCTTGTGTTATGTTTTAAAGATTGTGTTACAAATCTCCTTGCTTGTCCTAACCTTGCAGCCACTCTGTCCCCATACTCACAGCATGTTCAGTTTGCTTTTAAAAAAAATGTTTTCTTGCTTAATTTAAGAAAATAACCCAAACAAAATCAATAATGAACAATAGAATAGGTAAAACCTTCACATTCAAGAGGCCGACAGTAATATCATCCACAGAACGCAGCATCATAGGCATGACTCCTTCTTTGAGTTTTTAATCTCCACTTTTTCTATTTCTAGATAAAAATTTGATTGGGGAAAGAGCCTGTGAGTCACCATGCAGTCAGCAGAGCTGAGTTTAGAAAAGCAGCTCTAACACCAGATTGTAGCCATGCTGTCAGCTAGGAACCACCGGCCATACAGCTGCAGGACACCACATTGCAAAGTCCTGCCCCCCTCCTCACTGTCAAGAGACAGAGAGTTATTTTAATTCCCACAGCTGAAAGTAACCCTCTCTTTCCAAAAGAACTGGACAAAAAGGAGATACAGAAGTTGAATTTCCTATTTTGTTCTAGGTCTGTTTCTACTTTCACAGCACACTTGACATATTTTGTGCCCAAACACAGTATTTTCTGTGGAGAGAAAGGGATAATAGCTCCAAGATCAGTGCACACACTGGCTAGCAGAGGATGGGGGCAGCTGTGCAGTGCATAGCATCTGCATCCATCCTGGTGTACTTCTAGGTATTACCAGATGCTTTAGTTCTGTAAAATTAGGCTAAAAAGGGTTCTGAGGAATCACCTAGTCTACCTCCTTGCCCTAGGCTGGTTCAGGACTTTCAGAGAGGATGGGGCTTTATGTGGAAAAAACCCTCAACTGTTGTCCAAGCAGTGTGTGACAATACTGGCTCCTGTTCAGAAGCACAGCCGGTATTACTGCGATGAGCTAAACCTCCTTTCTGTCAGGGAGCAGGCACTGTGAAACCTGATCACCCATAAAACCTGATGACCTGCTGGAAATCTGTGAGTTTTTTTTATTTCAACAAGCTTCACATTAGTTCCCTGGTCCCCTTCTAAATCTGAGGAAGAGGAGAAGGGCAAAGCTGAGGCATCCCATTCATTGCCTCTACAAACAAATAGGAGAAGTACCTGAATAAAACAGGCCTGGTTTTTGGCTTGTTTTACATGTGAAATATCAGGCAGACTGGAAAAAAAATAGTATGACTGGAAAGTATTTCAGTAAGCCACATTTGGGAAACCTGCCTTTGTCTTGCAAGAAATTGTTGACAAAAAGAGTACACTTTATTGGAAATTATTTTGCTTGTAACGATTGCGATCCTGTCCTTGTTATGGGATGCGGGACTATTCCCACTGACCTCAGTGGCGGCGATGCCACAGTTTAAAATGCGCTCGGCATGGCGTCCCTCTGCATTCATTCCTTAAACCAATGGGGAGACTTAGTTAATTAAAGGGGGACCTGAGTCAGGCCAACCTCAGACTATTTGGAAAACCCTCCCCTGAACATTTGTATGTGACTGAAGACGAGGTAACCAGCCCTTGTGTGACCATAATGTCAGGGCACAGGATGTTTACACCTGCTTAGTGTTGCATTGGAAAACTCCAAGTGCCAAAAAAAAGGAGGTGCAGTAAAAGACCAGCTGAAAGCCAGGCTCTTAGTCAACTTCAATTTTCAAACCTGGTAATATTCCACTGTTTGTACGAATGGGTCTGATCCCATCAATCACGTTCTACATGCTGTAGAAAGCATGTAGTAAAAGACAGAGAAAGTCGAGAAAAAGCCAGGAAAAGTGACCCCGGGTTTGACCCAGCACTTAATAAACCTAGCCACATCTGATCTGTTTGAAGCAAGAGTGGGTATCTTCAGGCATTTTTATCTTGACTGACAAGCCAGCATCACTAATGCACTGTCTGGAAGCAACGTGCAGCTGCCGTCCTCGGACACATAACTTGACTGACGTGGCACTCCCAAGTGATACAGAGGACACTGGGATTTGATTTAGGGGAGAATGCAATCAAGTAAGGAGATGTTGCTTGGCCCCCAGCAGCATGTAAATGTTAGGTTTTTTTTCCCTAGCTGCAGTTTTCTAAGCACAATAAAAACTGCCCCTGGTGACACAGGGTGCAGGGCTTGGCTTCTCCCTTTGCTGCACCTCCCAGCTGCGCTCGTGCTAGAGGACAACATGTTTTTCCTCACTCAGTACCACGGCAGCATGATGTGATCAGAAAAACTGCTCTTCTCGCTGTGCCCGAGAAACCTGCATAATGCCATTGGCATGGGGGATCCAACCATGAAAACAGCTCAAATCCCTAACTCTGCGGAACAATGTTATTTTACTGTGCTTAACCTCTCCACAGCCCTGAAAGACTGTGATAAAACTAAGGATACTGAGAATTATTTTGCCGGGCTTGTCTTCTTAAAGATACTTTGTTTTTCCCCTCTCAACCAGGCATAACAATGACAAGACATTTCTCATCTGGATTAATGAAGAGGACCACACTAGGGTGATCTCCATGGAGAAGGGTGGCAACATGAAACGGGTCTTTGAAAGGTTTTGCCGTGGTTTAAAAGAGGTAGTATCTCAATGAGTTTATTATTCCTGTTTGTTTACTGCTGGGCTGTTGTCAGCACTGCTTACTGTGGTTCATACTGAACTGACAGCTCCAGGAGCAACACAATGAAGTAACACCAGTCCACATAGCAACCCACGCTAATGCAGTTAAAGGAGGAAACACGGGAAGTTGTTAGCTGAGTTGTAGGGAAAAAATAAGTAAAATGTCTTTGTAGCTTTTCCATTAAAATCTTAAGCACAGGCTGGCTAAAGAAATATCCCTTTTTTTGCCATTTCATGCCTGCAGGCTGTGGGAATTCATAATCAAGCATTTTATTTGGATTGCTTGATTTACTTGAATGAAGAATTTATTTGGCCCAGCCTCCTGGTTCTCACCCCGATGCTGGGAGCAGAGTGGATGCTGCTGAGGTTATGCACAGGACTCACGGCTTAGGATGCTTTGGTTTACTGCCACTTTTGGGGAGATACGGAGTTTTGTGATTAAAATACTAAGAACTGATAGCCAAGGCTCCAGGATTTTATTCTGGTCTAGCTATTCAGAAAGATAAAAAAAGCCTTCATGAGATGGCGTGTGTGTTAAAACAGTTTTGTCTAGACAATCCAGGTATGGCTCAAGTTGGCTCTGGGCCCAGTGCAGCCCTGTGTACTGCTTTGGCACAGAAAAAGTTGCTTTAACAGAGAAAGAGGACTTTACTGTGTCCCACAGGCAATATAACAAGGTGCAGTGAAACAGATGATGTGGCCAAACACTGTTCTCCACTACTCTTGTCCAAATCATTCCCGGATTGATTGCCATAGTACAGGCAAGCCTAGGGGTTAAGCTACGGAAGACTGAAATGGGCTTGAAATTGTCTCCAAGACTGTAAGAATATTCAGGCTGCATAAAACAAGTATTCCTCCTCGTTGGGGTCCTTGGCACAGTTACTTCATCTGAACTGTGGAGGAACAGCATTTGTCTCCATCGCACTGCTTTTCTTCCTGGGTATGGAAATGCATGTTGGGCCAGCCTTGGGCGGCACGTTTCATTGATCTCACCTTGGCAAAACAGCTTCTCTGGCTTTCTAGAGACACCCCTGTCTCAGAACCCGCCCAGCAACTGTAGAGCTAATACAGCTGCGCACCCCTTCCGTATCACTTCACAGCCCCCAACCAAAAAAAGCAAGGCCAAGTAGGGACAGCAGGGAACTACACCCTCTGATTGTGGAAGTGGCCTCTGAGAAGCAGGGGAAGGTAAGTTCACAGCATCTGTAGGGAAGTTTGAGTATGTAGTGTGTTTGGGAACACTTAAAACCAAAAGCACCTAATGGATGCTTCTTTGGCATTGGGGTGGTTAACTGGGACCTGTTAGGTTTCCAAGGTATACCCTTGAGACTGACCAGTGTACAGGGTGGTGGCCCAGGTGACATGGCTTGTGGATGCTCTTCCCAGCTTTGCCTCTGCTACTGCGCTTAGCTCATGTTCAATGGAGGCGGACCTACAGACCTGGCCATGGGAAATGGTCAGACAGCTTTGGGAACTGCAAGCAGAGCAGGTGTCTGAGGCAAGAAATCAGGTCTAGTTTCCCACCATCAATCCCGGTGTCTTCACACAATATAGAAATGATCTTAGGAGAGTCCTCTATTCTGTATCCTTCCGCAGAAGGGAAATATTCACCTGTATTTGCACAGGTCTTGTGAGCATGAGCTGGTTTATGTATCTGATTCTCCTCTGGAGAAGAGAAACTAATTGAAATTGTATTTGGATCGCAGAAGTAAGTCCAGGAAGTGTAGGCGAGTGAACAGAGCACCAGCCTATTCAAAGGTCAACAGACCCTTGTGATTTTTCTGCGGATAATTGTTTCACTCTCCTTTCTTATCTGGTCAGAGATCTACTAATGGAAAGCATTATATACAAGCTATGTTGTCTCCTTATGATGGAAATGTGGCTGTTAATACTAGTTATTTAGAAGTGTCCTCCCCTGAGAGTCATGGCATCGTCTTGAAAATTACACAAAACTCAGCTTCAGCTCCTTTTGTTTGCTTCATAGCATTTCAGTCCTTTGGGCTTTTGTGTTGCAACCTTGCTCCAAAAATATGAACGCTAGAAATGCATGGCAAAAGCCATAATTCTTATGTGAAGATGTGGCTTCATGGTCTAATGTTATACGAAACCACCATGACAGGGAGCTCTGTGATAAAGTGACAAAGAGTCTGCAAGCTAGTGGTTGTGAGAAAATGATGAAGAAATCCTTGTAATATGCAGTGGGGATCTTGGTACCTGATGAGTGCAAATATTTGCATCAGATCCAAACCAGGCTGTACTCGGGTGTAAATTTATGCAACTCCACTGGTGTTAGTGAAGTTCGTCATCAACACAGATACATGGTGAAAAGAATCTCAGCTATAAGCAGACATCTTAAAATAAGGCATTTGTGTGCTGCTCTTTTCCTTTTGCTTTCTTTTTTTTTTTGCTATCACAGGTGGAAAGATTAATTAAAGAACGGGGCTGGGAGTTCATGTGGAACGAGCGTCTCGGATATGTTCTGACCTGTCCTTCCAACTTGGGAACCGGTTTACGTGCTGGAGTCCATGTTAAGCTGCCCAAGCTTAGCAAGGTACGTAAGTCATGTAAAAAGGCCAGTGACACAAGTCAGCTCTTCTGATTTATAAAGGAACAAATGAAAAATGACAGCTTACAGCGACTGCACGTTAACATGATGTGTAACAAGGTCCCAGGGATAATGTACGACTAATTGAGCACACTTTTATTCTGCAAATTACTGTATTTGTTACAGAAGTTGATCTAATCAGAAGACAGCTGAGAAGACAGGCTACAATCCAAGGACTGAGAAAACTATCCACCTCTGCCTGTCTTTCTGGAAATGCTATTAAGTCACGGATAATAGCATTGCAACAATTTGGCACAATACACAGAGTAAAAGGCAGTAAGCTCAAACCTGTTTCTTCTGATAGGATCCCAGGTTTCCAAAAATCCTGGAGAACCTGCGTCTGCAAAAGCGTGGCACTGGTGGGGTGGACACGGCAGCTGTAGCAGATGTGTATGACATCTCCAACCTGGACCGCATGGGTCGCTCAGAGGTAACCTGTTCTTTTTCCTTTTTCCTTGCTTTTTAGCTCAGACCTGTACTGATATGAGTCAGGTTCTCTCTAGTTGGGTTCGCTCCGCTGACCTCAGTGGAGCCATGGTGGTTTTTATTCCTGATGAATCTGGTCCAATGGAAATGCTTACTCAAAGAAAAATTATTAACATGCATGAAGTGCTTGACAAATATTATTATGGCAATGAAAAACCCCAACTCTGAGCAAGTTCCACACATGTGACTTGCACCATGTGCTAAGTATCCCTGTTGAGAGCAAGCAGGTGCTGGAAAGGTTTGGCTTTGGTAACAGACATCCCTCAGGATGATGTTTCTCAGCATCACAGCATGAACTCTTAGACCTGCCTGCCTGCTGGAGTGCCCAGCTACGAGATCAGTGTCCGGCGGTCTCTGCAGTGCTGGACATGAGACATGTTTGTAAGCTATACAGTGGGCACTGAGCTAGCTCGTACGCATTGGGTGGTACCTGCTGTACATGCTGCAAAATGTTGGGGAAAGGGGCAGGGATCAAGTCCTAACCCACTCAGGGAATCAGGCACTGAAAGCAAGACTGGTTTAAGGTGTTCTGTTCCTTTTAGCATTCAGTCATGTGCCTTCCCCACAGTTAAGACAGCAGGACAAGGCCAGTCCTTTCACTCCAGAACAACTGAGGAGAAGGAGTTGGTGCCATCTTCATGTGTCCTGTGTGGCACTGAGCAGAGGATGCAGGAGAACTAGGTTTAAATCAGGGTAAAGATTTAATTGTCAGCTCTGAGCCCTCCCCGTTTGGCTGTAGGCTACGATGAGATCGGTTCATCTCAGACATCTCTTTTGAAGCCATTTCAGTTCGAATGAGTACTTTTTGTGCCAGAGAGTGGAAATGACCCTACAGCCTGGTGGTGCTGCTGCTCTCCTGGGAGACTTGGGTCCCAGACCTCATTCCAGTTTCATATTTAAGTATTTTATAAAGCAGAACAGCTCCCAGAACAAATCTACTGGAGGCGGGGGGAGAAACAGCCATGTCAAAGAGTTGCAGTCTCCTCCTGCCTGCTCTGCCTGAGCCAAAGCCTTACTCCAGGTTACGGGCTGTAAGTCCTGTGGCATTGCTACAGCTTCCCTTTCCTCACTAAGACTAGGACTGTGTTCCCCCGTGGCCAGGTCAAGAACAGCCGAGACAAAAATTTACCTTGCAAGACCCTGTAAGTCCAGTGACTTGAGCACTCTGCTAGTAGACAGGAAGCAGAGGTTCAAACCTTCTGTCAAATATGTCTTTCACCCCCCAAGTGTGTGCTGTAACCTCTCAGCTATGGTCAACAGGGCAGGCCCTGGTGGGACTGATGCCTCCTGAGGACCCTTTTTTCTCCGCTAGCAATGCAATACACGATTTGGGCTGAGATGCCAACCTGCTTGCACACGTCAGGATTTGAAGGGCTGCCCGCTTGCCCAGCAGCAAAATTTTAATTACCTAGGGGGCTTTGCTGCAAGTTAAAACTTGATTGCAAAGAAAAGCATGCTGTCAAGGTGTGTTTACCCAGAACAGCACAGCACTGAGGGGCTTCGGCAGCTTAGATATGGATGCAGTCTGGTCCTGGTGTTGCAACCCAACACCCGAGTTCAGCCCCATTCTTGGTTGGTTTTTGTAGCACGAATGTGACCCTGTGATAATGCACCTGGGTTACAACTAGATTCAAACCGGTCCCCAGCCAGCCAGCTGGCTTCCCTTCCTTGCTCACCCCGGGTTTTCAGCCACTGGGACAGAGCCAAGCCAGGTCTTCTGTGCCTTCTTATTGAGATATGCTCCTGAATGTCTTCACAGCCAAGGGTTATTTGGACAGGGGTTCGGAAATTTTAAATTTTGCAGTTTGATGTAGGCAGCTAAGTTCCTTTGGATCTAGACCAAAAAAAATAAAGAGTGAAAAATTATTAAGCTGTATTATTTGCAAAACCAGTATGTGACAAAGACATTTATTAATACTGGAAATATCATCATGTGTGCTTTATACTAAAATAACAGCGATAACAGAAAAGGATTACACAGCATGATTAATTAATATGAATTCTACTGGCAGATGGCCTAAGCCTACAAATTTTTGCTTATATGAAGACTTCCACTGAAGTCAGTGATGCCTCATACAGCAAGGATTCAAAGGATTAAGCCAATAGATAAGATACAATCCCTGCCTTGAAGATTTTGAAATCTAAGTAAGACAAGACAAACTCAAGGGGATAGAAATGTTTTATTATAGGACATAATTTTTTTTCAGTACATAATAAAATAAATTCCATTATGTGGTAAATGTGTTTGCAGAACTGAATTACGTTCCCAAAGGTGCAAGATAAAATAGTTTGTATTTTTGCTTTCTTTCAGTTACTGGTCAATGCAAACTTAATATTAAATTCCTTTTCTCCTGGAGGCTGCAAATTCAGACCTCTGATTTCCCAACATAAATGGTCTGTAAAAGACAATAAAATCAACTGCTAAGCCACTGAAATGCTTTATAGTAAAAACAAATCCCTTGAAAATCAGCAACTGTCACAATAGAGAGACAATGGGATTTAGTCTTCACATTTGTTTTTAACAAGCCAGTCATTAAAGGTTGCTAATGAACCATTTCATGAAGATTAAGAAAAATCAGTGCTATAGCTTGCTGCCTAACAATGCGACAGGTCCTGTGATCCTCGCATGTCACCGCCTGTGGAGAAAGTCTGCTGGGGACCAGGCACCTTGTGTTCTTCAGCAATTCTGAAAAATCTTACAAAGTCACCACTACCCCCTGCCATATCGAATTGCAAGTTTTGGTGCTGCTCTGGGCCTGGAGCTAATCCCACCCCTGCCAGTGTAAATCTAGAGCTGAAAACAAAGGACTAATGGATGATGCAGAGCCAGCACGAGTTTAGGATGAGTGCCTCTGCTTCAGAGATGTGGGTCCTGGGCTTGGCAAAACCGCCTCAGCAAAGCCAGCACACTTTGCAGAATGAGTAGGACATCTCTGCCCAGAGCTGACAAATCATCACAGCAGGGTTCATGGTCATCTGCAGGGGAACATATGGTCCTGAGCCATGCCTGTGAAGAAGTACGAGACTCTGGTTTGATGAGCTTTCTCAGGCAGTCTCAATGGCTGTGGCCAAACAGGTAGTCCTGCTGTCCTCCCAGTCCCAGCCACGTGAAGGACTCCTGCACCCCAGCAGCATTCAGGGCCTGGGTGAATCAGGGCAACGAGCCTCTGTCTTCCTCTCCTTGCACCACTGTCCCAGTTAGTGTCTCTCTGAGACTGTGCTCACATAAATGCTCCTGCAAGCACAGGAGCAGTACAGGTTTGGGAGCTGGGAAGACACAGCAAGGGCATTTGCTGCTTCAGCGAGAACTGCCTGGTAATGCTGAGCACTCACAGCACTGCTGTTTTGGTTTCTCCATCCTCGTACGTCAAGTGTGGGGAACACAATGGACAGGCACCCCTGGCTGTGCAAGGCAAACATCTGGGGAGGATCCTGCACACTCACAGTGGTCACACTTGAGATAGGTCTCTCTGCTCATGCCTCAACATTTTATATAAGGACTTTTGTTTGTTTGCTTTGTTCCTACAGGAATCTGAGTAGGAGCAGAATTTGGTGGAAGTAACTTTAGGGACCTATTTGAAAATTTCTGTTGCTGGCGGTCCAAACTCACAGCAAACAGGAGAAGGGAATTACTATGGGTTTCCACTGGACCAGCATGATCCACACTCCCTGTGCCACAGGCTGTGTGATCTCTATGCCATGATCCTCCTTACTTATATCTTTACCCGCTGTCATTGCAGTACAAGCCAACTTTCCCCTCCTTGATTAACAGCATTAGCTAAAGCTTCTATTACTACTATTTTCTTCTTCTTGTAGGTGGAGCTAGTCCAGATTGTCATTGATGGGGTCAATTATCTAGTTGACTGTGAGAAGAAACTGGAAAAAGGTCAAGACATCAAAGTGCCACCACCATTGCCTCAGTTCGGCAGGAAGTGATCTTGCTACTGATAGTGGCAACGGATGGCAAATATGGCTGCCATTCTGACAGAATGGCACCTCTGTATATCTCTGTATAAATATCTGGTGTAATAAAACACTACCTGATACCCGATGTCTCCTTAGATGCCTGGCTGCACTGGCAGAAACTAGTCTTCGTGCAGCTTTACTAGATGCACCCAATACAACCACCTCGGTACACTCTCTTGTGTGCTTCCCTTTCCTTCTTGGTTGACGATAAGAAAAGTACTACTTCAGTAACGCAAAAAGCACAAAGCTCTAACTCTATCCTGCATTTGCACTCATGGCCATACTCAAAAGTCTCCTACGAGCACCCTGTTTTCATTCACAGACACACTTCTCTCCAGTGACTGTTCAGGGAGGTGCTGTGAAGTGCTCATTGCTTTTTTAGCAACTGTTGGACACCACGGTAGGTTCAGCAGTTAACTGGGGTAGGCAGCTGCATGTGCTTTCAGTCTCTGAAGCCCACCACTTGACCTGTCATCGGGAACTCAAAGGTGTGTCTGCGTGGGAGCCGTCTCTTCTCTGTCCAGGACTGGTCTGCAGACAAAATTCTTTTACCTTGTCATCACAAACCCTCAGACTTTTTCACTCCTTGGAGAACTCACCAGGTCACTTCTAAGCTGTTTCCCTCAGGCATTATTTCTGGCTTGTGGCCTCTGGCTGCAGCAATCTGGCCGAAAAATCAGCAGGCCTATCAGTTTGCTGATATTCTGCACCCAACATAAACCTGTCTAGCATGGCTTGTCCCAGTCTTCTCCTGCAGCTTTCAGGTTCCAGGTAATGGGGACCACGCTCAGCTAACCATCACTCATCAAAGTGCCTTAGAATGTACCGCCACTCTAAGATTTCCATTCTCACCACTATTCCATATGGTGAGTGGCTTGGTGGAAAGAAAAAAACAGCAGTCGCCAACAGTCCCAGTGATTGCCTTTTTTTTGCACATTGAAACATACTCAGTGTTTCACAGTAACCAACCACACTCAGAACACCAGTTCTCAGGCAAAAAAAAGTCAAAACATGCTCTGACAAATGTGCTGCCTGTGTTGCTGTTAAGTGGGGAGTAGTATCAGCAGAAAACATTTGAGGCCTGTGTAGACAGCAAAATGACACTGCTGAGGTGCCCATTGATACTGTAGGTGTGGGTATGTCTAGGACATGCAGTCCAAACCGGCACTTTGGAGCCCACTGCAGCACCTTGAGCAATGCTAGTTTATAAAACTCATAGAGTGTAAGCTCTGAGAAAACATTGAGAAAACATGTGTTAGTCCGAGCTTAATTCTCATGTGGTTCATCCTTCATCAGAAACACCTCAGCTGACATCCACTGTACAATGCCAAACTGGTGCAAAGCCCCTTGAGAAGCTTTTTCAGTGAGTCGTATGTGAAGAGCTGTACCTGGATAGCTAGTTCATTACCAGTCACAGTCTTTAAAAATCACAATTGGAAGCTAATTGAGAGCTAGATGGTGAATTAGCAGCTCTTTGAAATCAGCAGTATGGTCTGCTCTTGCTTCTTGCTCAGAAGGAGAGCTGTTGGGTATAAAGTAGGTTGGAGCTTCTGTATGATTGCTGTTTCTTCCTCATCCCTGCTGGGTACATTCCCTAACATTTTGCTACCGGCTTTCTAAATGGTGCTTAATAATAGTAATTCTGGGGGAGGGAAAGAGACCTCTGCTGATTTCATGCAGAAGGCAAACAAGTAAAACTGGAAAGACTTCACTGTTAGCTCTCCAAAACACTCAGATCAACACAAAATTTGACTGCAGACCAAATGTGCTCAGATTATAGCCTCCACTTGCTTTTCTCCAACTGACTTGCAAAGCGCCGACAGGCAGTGGTACTAAGTCCAGCTGGCAGCCATTTACTAGCAGCATTCCTGAGGGGTTGATATGGGAGCTGATGATACTGTTTTAATACCTTTAATAATGACCTGGATGATGAGATGCATTACACAGTCAGCCAGTCCACTGCTGGTGCTACATGAAAGGGAGCAGCTGGTTCACTGGAGAGTAGGGCTGCTCTTAGAGGGCATTTGGCTATAGAAATGGGCTGACAGAAATCTCATGAAGTTCAACATAGGCAAAGGCAAAGCCCTGCACCTGGGATGGAGCAACTCCCATGCAACAGCACAAGTCGGGGGACAACTGGGTGGAAAGCAGCTTTGCAAGGACTTAGGGTCCCAGTGGACAGCAAGTTGAACATGAGTCAGCGGTATGCCCATGCTGGGCTGTATTAGACAAGTGTAGCAACAGCTTGAGTGACATGATTATTTTCCCTCCGTTTGGTACTTGTGCGACTTCATCTGGAGTACCATGTCCAGTTTTGGGCTTCCCCAGTACAGAAGACAGTGACAAACTGCAGCAAGTCCTGGACAGGGCCAAAAGAGGGTCAGGAGGGGTTGCAGCATGCTGTATGATGTGAAGCTGAGGGAGGTGGGTTTGTTCCATCTGCAGAAAAGAAGGCTAAGGGGAGATCTTACTGATGTGCACAACTGCTATCTGCAACAGAAGATGTAGAGATGACAAGCTGAAGACTCTTCTTGGAGGTGCACAGTGATAGGACAAGAGGCAATGGACACAAGCTGGGACACTAGAAATTCCAGTTAGATATGAGGAAGACATTCTGCACTATGAGGGTGGTCAAACACTGGAACAATCTTGGGGATATTCAAAACTCAAGGAACAAGGATATTCAAAACTCAAGGAACAAGGTCGGGAGCAATCTAAGTTGGTCTTGCTTTGGGGCTGGGGTGGCATGTGTTGGACCAGCTCACCTCCAGACCTCCAGCATACATAATTCTGTGATCCCACAATTGAATCAAATATTGCAAAATGCCTGCAGATGAGTAAATAAGCCAGAGAAATGCCCTGGCCATCCTGTGCTCTGACCAGACATGGAATTGTAAGCCTGCACAAAACATGGATACCCTGATACGATTTACTCTCTGCTACAATCAAACTGTGGCTTTTTCTGTATTGTTGGCTTCCAAGTGTGTCCTTCACAATCAAAACACGCTTTCTCATATGGATTATTTTGTAAAGGCTTGTTGTCATCTACATTTTTCACTTCTGTGATCTTTCTCACTCTCCATGACCTTTATACTGTCAGCAAGAGTAACTCAGCTGGTTAATATGAATGATGCATTTTCATTCTTCATTTCACATCACTATTTAGGAATTTTAAATTAAACTTGGACAGTCACATATCTATTAACATTATGCTGGACATCTTTACCCAGTCCTACTCCATCATTACAGTCCTCAGACCAGTTTGCGGTCTACTTGGACCACATTTATCTCCAAGCTGAGTACATGTTCCTCTAAGCCTTCAATGACAATTTAAAGGCAGAAACACTGCAGCTGCACTGTTTCCAGAGGACATGCTCCGATGAATGGCTGCAGCAGGAAATAAACAACCTGAAAGGTTATCAAAGAAAGAAAGAGATTCATACAGATTATGATTCAATAATAAAATAGTAAAGGTTAAAAAGCACTAACCCTAGACATACAATGTTACTTCTTGCCCTCTCGTATTAGTTTTCCCATGCCACCAACTTTGCACTGCCAAGATTCTTTTCTGCCAATAAAACTCTTTCCTGATAGATTCAGACACTGATTCTCTACAAATCTTTGAAATTTATTTAATTAAATACTCCAAGAAAAGCTATATGCCATGCCTTAAATTCTTTTATAATCTTCCTGATGAACACATGAGTGACCAGAGATCAGCAAAAGTAAACTCTCAGGTCATGCTGCATCAAAGCTCATCTGTGGTCCATCAGGCAGCTTGTGCAGGGAGAACTGGAGAGGAATTTGCCATTAGAGGACAAGGGAAAAGTGGGCGCTGTATTCTCAGCTCTACCAGGAAACGGACAATGACTTTGCAAGAGGTGCCCCTGTACAACAATTAACACATTCAACTGTGTTGAAACTGCCATACAAATATTGCTCTAACAATAAATACCTTGTCTAAATGGCTGGGATGATGGGAATAAACTGTGTTGATTTGCACTTGTACCGTAAGGGTACCAAAGGCCCTCAGGAAGCCACAGATCCTTTGACCTGTGCACTACCAGAACGATAGCGTAAGGACAGACCTACTTTTTCAAGGCATGTACAGGGTAAAGGAAGAGACAAAACAGCGGATGAGAGAAGCACAGGCTGAAAGCACAGAAGAGAAGAGCTGAGGAAAACAGAAGTTAGGTAATTCTCAGCCCATCAGGAGCATAATTACGTACACTGAAAGGTTCAAGCATGGACACGTAAGCCAAATTATTTGTGCCAAGCCTGAACTGGGTTTGGAGCTGTGTTGAAGCTAACGCACACAGTGACTGACCCCGAGAAAAGCCAGCTCTTGCAACAAGCCCATGGTCTGGCTAAGAAGCACTGTCAGTAAACTGGAAAGTCAAGGGGTGACTCAAATGTAAAAGTCAAGCCAGGAGCAGGGTTGGAGACTGCACCAAGGTGAGGGAGGCAGAAAACACGAGCCCAGGGCATGAAGGAGCACTTGTGGGGCTGCCTCGGGAGAAGGCAAGGGATGGTTCAGGACAGCACATCCAAAGAAAAAGAATCACACACGTATACCTTCACAAAGAGGGCTAAAACTTTCCTGTACTTGGTAAATGGGCTCCTACGACATATGCAAAAAACAAATTTCCATATATTGACAGGTCCCATATGACTGAGTAAGTGTTATGGGTTTGTGTGGCGCGGTTTTCCTTGGTGGCAGGGGAGGGGGGCTGCAGAGGCGGCCCCTTTAAGAAGTTGCTGGAAGAATTCGCTGCCCCAAAATGGTCGACCCGCGCGCC